>JAPYZO010000542.1:0-45005 GCA_030522905.1 Torymus flavipes | reverse complement strand
AACCACTGCAATCTCTTTCTACTCAAACGACATCCCTTCAAAATACATTTGAATAATACTTACTTGGCGTCTTCAAGAAGGTTTATCGCAACGGGAATGTTGCCTTGGTCTCGGGCCAGCATGGCCAACTCGACGGCAGCGAAGGGAAGCAGGTATGTATCCTCCTTTATTTGTTTGTCCAGCTGCAGGACTCGACGTAGACAATCCTGCGCCTGCAGGTACAGCTTCATCTGCCTGAAGCAGGCGCCCTTGAGCAACAGGATTAGGGCTTCGTTGTCCGCGTAGAATTCGTTTCTCCTGTAAAAATAGTTTGTTTAATCCATAGTACCATCGAAGAATTTCCTTAGTATTCATTGGTTTTATTTATTATGCCTCTAAAGTGAATATTTTGTGAAGTTAAAAAGATAAACTTACGGACTGCTCCTGAGTATTTCCTCCTCATCCTCGATGGTCTTAAACACGCTCATGAGTTTGTCGCTCCTCTTGCCGACTATCCTAAACAGATTCCAGACGTACATGAGCTCGAACACTGGGAGGACTAGATTCTTCTTCTGCGCGAAGTACCTCTCGGTCTTCTTGATCACGAACTTCTCCATCGGCAAGCTCTTGCCGGCGATCCTCTGCTTGTGCGTAGGCGCCTGGCTCATCAGCTGATCGATCTTGAGCTTCTCCTCGCTCTTCGATCCCGGCTTCATCATGATCATGATGGCCGCCTGCTGGTACAGGTAGATCGTTCTCGACCAGTTCGATTCCCTAGACAGAGTCTCAGCGTATTCGAGAGCTGGTTGCCACTCTTGTTGAACACAGTGGGCCCACATTAGCTCCCAGAAGCAAAGGTTGTGGAACTGCGGCCAGAGGTCCTGGCTCTTCCACGACTTCTTGTACCACTCGATGCTCTCGTCGAGGTTGCCGCGGGTGAACTCAAGCTTCGCCTTGAGGAAGAGGAACCACACGCCCTCGGGGTACAGGGACAGCTCTTCGTTTAGAGCACGCTCACACCAGTCCAGGTCGCCGTCGGAGTGGCTTAGGAAGAACGTGATGATGAGGTTGTAAGAGAGCAGCGTCATCGCGCAGAGCACCTGACGCAGACCGCGGCGCTCGTCGTAGCCGGCTTGCAGCTGGGACAGGCCGTAGTTCTGGGAGAACAGTGGGAGAATGATTATATTATCGGTATTGAGAGAGGATGTTAAATTAGGGATATAAAATTGTGTTAGGAATAGGTGATATAGACGAGTGGAAACTTTTCTTGTTCATTTTAGAATTGTTACGGACAATTTTTACATGTTTAAAAATTTACAACAGAATTTCAGTTTCGATAGTCGTGAAAAGATCAGAAATAAAGTCTTATCATTTTTACTAAAATATTCAAGTTGAATTTTGGAATTCTAACATATGACGTTAAATCTCAAAGTATGATATATCTACAATGATGTAGAAAATTCAGAAAAATAGAAAAAATTAATCGTTCAGTGAGTAGATAAAACCGACGTATTTTGTTTATTCAGAGAGCTAATGTGAATGTTATTATTTATGTTTATTATTACTATAAACATTATACAATATACTCGCAAATAAACTATATAGAACAGATGTGGTTTAGATTCTAAAATTTTAGATCACAAAGTGTGTAGGTCACACCCCCGAGAAATGCAAACTGAATACATGATGCAATAAGTGTATGACTGTAAACGTTACCATAATATTTAAATTGGAACATAATTCTTTAAAAGTTCTAACCGATTATGTTTATTTACCCTACTATAATTTCAAATTTTAAATTTAATTTCTAAGCACTTTTAATTGACAATTAAGGATCAGTTAAAGTTAAAAGATTTACCTTATCACCAGAAAAGCCAATAAACTCTAATAACCTAATAACTCGGCCGGGCAATAATGAGATCATCTGAAAATTGAAAAATAGATATTTAAATAAAGCTTCAGTAAGATTAGAGTAAATTTAAATGTAATAAACTACGTACCAAGTTAAAAGTACCAAGGCCCATTCGAACACCACTTTCGAAATGCATCCTATGGGCTTCGCTCTCCCATTTCCGCGTATTTAAAATCTGCAGACATTCTCTGTAAAAGAAAGAATTCGATTCATATTTGCCTAATAATTATTAATAATAAATTTAGAAATAATAAAATATTTTTTTCGAAATGAAAAAATTTTAAATCGTACATTTGTTTAAAAATAAAAGTACTAAACAAACTTTTTCTCCCCCCATTTGCTTCTCATGTGACTACATACTGGAATAAGTGCATGAAGCTATATAAAAAGATTTAGCAAGTGCTCAGACGTAATGTAAAACTCTTACAAGATTATACTAAGGAAATAAGATTAAGAATACTTGTAGAAAAAAAGGGTGGGATAAACTTTCATGTTTACATAAATCCACTTTTCTATAAGAAAAAAGAAAAAAAAAAGAAATGAGAATATTGAGTGATATAATTGTTATTTAATACTAATAGTATTAAAAAATAAGAAAAAGAATTTATACATTTTAACTATCTGATCTCGTATCTTGATAACAACTTTATTACTCGACGATTACATTTAAGACTGAAAATTAAAATCTATTTTGATCGTCATTAAATCGCTTGTTTATCGACCGCCACGGCAATTAGCTTGAAGCAAGTGATATAGTGCTGCTGCAACCGTTTTTGTTTGTGGCCAATGTCTCTTTTCTGATTAATTTTTAGAATTAAAGCCCATAGACTTTTTTAAGGAAAAAGAACTAAAATTTATGTGATGTCATGATTATTATATTTTTTCGTCAAAGCGCGTTTTACAAAGTGTAGTAACTATGCGTTGAAAATATTTGATTGTTTCTGAACCATATAAAGCGCCAAAAAAATCTACAAATGTCCCCTTTTCTTTTAATTTCAATGCATCTTTAATAATTCATGTTAATTAATACCCTTAATTAATACTAAATCTTGAGGATGAAACTATAACCTTATTCGAACTTTTTTTTCCGTGAATTATTAAATAAATAAATAAAATCTGAATCTAATATTGACATAATTCATTCTAAAGAATTATCTCTTTTACTTTTCATTCCAATTCTCTAAACCTTCTCTATTGTTAAGATTAAAAAATTGGCTTGTTTTGAATTATACCGCTCAGTTCAACAACTCACATCGATTCCTTAACTGAGCCACTACTTCCGGTCATCATTTTCTTATGAGAGGAATCTCTGCAATAACTCCTGTCATTAAGAAAGCGCAAAAGGTAGCACTTACTTGTAGGACAGGAAGCAGGTACGTATCTTGAGGCCGGCCTTGACGAAGCTGACTAGTGTCTCATCTTCGACGAAGGTGAGCATCGCCTTCAGCAGCAGTGATTCAGCATAACACAGCTCAGCGTGTATTTCCACTGTAACATGCCAAAATGATATGGTTTCTTAGACGACCTTATGGTGGTTCGATAATTGAAGCTGTATTACAGCGATGATGTTGCCTTTTCGTGTTCTAAATTTTCTGTTTGTTTTGTAACTGTTTGGTGATGATTGATTGTGTACTTGATGTTAGTAATAAAGTCGTACATACGCAGGTTTGTATATTGTTTGGAGTTTTTTGGTAGGATTGAGGTGCATTTCTACAGCATTTTATCATTGAGTATACATTTATCTTTCCGATAAAGGTATGTCGATGACAAGAACATTTTTAAGATTACTTAACATGAGTTCAGTTTATTGGTTCGTTTAAACAGTGTTAAAGAATTATGCACAGAAATTTTAGTTAAGCAAGGAAAATATCTACGTTCTACGAGTTTTAAAATAATAAAAACGAAAAATTGAAAGAATCTATTTACAAATATTTTTTTATTAAAGTATGAATTAATGAACTTTTGATGTTTTACAATTGACTTTATACAATAAGTATAAGTAATGAGTACAACAGCTAATCAGCTACTTTTACGTGCATTTAGAGGCAAGATATAAACTCGAGTTATCGGATGAATAATTCTCGTGTTAATTCCTGAAACGCAATTGAGATTACGAGTTTTTATGAATTTAGAATTTAAAAAATGTCGCTCAATATTTAGCCACCATCATCGTAGCAACGTTATCGGTGCTAAACTACTAATAGAGTGACCATGATTTTTATGCATGATAACGTTAATCTTCACTTGCAAAAATAAATATTTAGTTTTTAATTTTTGTTTCAATTCTTGTTATAATTTGTGTAACATCTAAGTTTCGACAATTCGTAAAAATAATTGTTATGCATTTATTAGAAAAAAGAACACTACATTTTTACTATAAAAGGAGTTATACATATTATTATATCTATAAAGTTCTAAAAGTTTACTTGTCATTAAATTTTTCATGTTAACATCTAACAATCGAACCCCAGATTATACCATAAATCTGCTTTATGATTATGCATTATTAACGTGTCCATTAAAAATATATCTATTTGTGCGTCCAATCGCAAAATGCGCGCTCATCAACTGCAATCGAAGCACGTAAAGTCAGATTGTAAAATTTCAATTTCTCCGCGTCGAAAATTGGATCGCAAATCAAAAGTCATTGGGAGAGTAAAAATACGTGTTAGAGGCATTTTGATGTGCTAAAAATATGTTATATTGGTTGTAACTATACTATTAATGAGTGAAGATGATTGCCATCGAAATAGAATATTCATCCCATTTATATTTGATAGTTTAACAGTGTGGTGAAATGATAGAGGTTACTTATAATGAATCTAAAGTTATATTTTGAAAATTCGTGAATTTTATAAAAAAAATTTGAATACGCGTTATCACGTTAAATCTGTCATTTTGAAATAATATTATTATGAACTCATAAATACTCTAACTTTTTCAAAAATACCACTTCTTTAAGTTTTTTTATCCACAGCAATTTCGCAGACGAGAAACTCAATTGCCGCTTATTATTTTTCATTTAATCTATCTCAAATACTTATATCTCGATATTAAGAAAATACCAAGTAAAAATGCCAACGCACAGGTATGTAAACGATGATTAAAAACGATAACAAAAACAATGTTAGATACACGCGTCCGTCATATCCAAACCCGATGAATCATCCTCTCGATCTCTGTATCGCATATGTACCTATTCGACTCTATAATTCGCGTTTTATCTAAAAATTTAAAATCCAAGCGCACCGAGGAACCTGTTTTACGAAATCGTAAATAGCTTCGCCGTCGAATCGTGTCAATGTGTCAAGGAAGACCGGGAGCTGCTGGACAACAGTCAGTCTAATTCTAATTCAACGCCATCGTCCACCATTTGTCGTGTATAGGTACATAGGTATACCGGTAATGGATCGTTATGCTCAAGTGAAGAGGTTCTAATGGCCGTGCAGGAGACAATGGGACGGAATACCGATAGGTTTTGTTTTTTTTAAATATATAGCTGAAGAATGTGTGTACTTTTTTTTAAGATGGTTGAGTCTGTGTTGTTGTGGTTTATCGATGCGCGTAATTTTAGGTTTTGAAGTTATATTTTTGTGGAATTTTGAGCAATGATGGATTATTATAATTCGAGGATCAGTGAACCCAGGTTTACGTGATTATATACGCATACATCACACAGATAGAATGATAATGTAAGCGAAAAGAAATCAAAGCCCCCAGTTAATTTTGAAATCCCATAAATTCTCCGCGAGTTATGGACTTTCCGATAGAAATTTGAAATTCAATGTTTCGCAGAATAGTTCGCGGTATTCTCCCGATGATGTGTGACCTCAGCTGACCCGCGGCGAAAGTGGGGAAGTCCCGTACAGAAATCCGAATGCACACAGGATGCGAATCCTACTATGGTTCACGTTACTTTTGTCGCGATAGGAAATGGTTGATGATAAAATGCACGATATTTCTAACGTATGCGCATGATGTATGCTGTGAATATATACAAATAACGTTATTAAATTGTTGGGAAATATGACAAATGTAAAAATAAATTGTGTAAAATTTTCAGTATCAGGGTACCATTTCGACGCATTTATTTCGATTTCGAGGAAAAGTACTGGAACATGTAGAACAGTACAAAGATGCACGAACATACGAAGTAAAGATATCTACAAGATAGACGATAAAAGAATTTAAAAAAAAGATGTGCACACGATGATAATGGACATTATTAAATTTAATTGGCTTCTTTATATATACGAGCAATACTTGTCAAGTGCGTTATCGGTTAATTACTTTTATCGCCGAATTATCTGGTTCGACTGCAAGTCTGCAAGTCAAGTTTGTAATCCACTCTTCAATGTACATTTTTTTTGCAATCACGAAATGAAAAAAAAGATGATTGATTGAAAATGTCGAGAAAATGGTAATGTGAATACTACGGCGATATTACGCGAAGACGTTGCACCACATTTTTCCAAGATTTGATTTCCCGGAAAAACTTATTATACGGGAGACGTATTCTTCGATATGTATAGGAATGTTTCAAATATTTTATAATGGCGAGGTGTCTTTTTTATTATGCCACACATTACTCACGGAGTATAAAATGCTGTGATAACTTATTATGCCTATGAAATTACAATAAATTTACATTGTGTTTTAAAACCGAGTAACAGAAATAATCCTGTAAATTATATATGGAATTATTCTCTAATATTGTAGTGGAAATACAAATTATTCCTCTCGTGTTTTAAATTGAAAAAAAGAGAGACAAATGAAATTTAGATTTTTAATTAGCTTAGCAGATGCAATATCTTGATTTTTCATCTTTCATGCTATAAACTTGCATTCTCAGTTGATAATTTAGTTTTACTCATTTCCAAATTGGATTTGAATCGTTATTACGAATATTTGACTATTATGAATAGAGCAAAAAGCCAAACACAGAGAAAATTTCCTAGAAAAAATTATAATGTCTCAAAGCAAAAATTTCTTTAAAAATATCGAAATACTACTTCATTTACGTAAGTTTTATTATGACTGTATCCCAGGTATACATAGTAAAACTTTATCGTAATCTTCACACAAAGAAGTTCCCCCTTATTGTATACATTTCTTTTTAAATTATACCAAAATTATATCCTTTAAAAAACACTACAACTAAACAATAAACTGTTTTTGCGACATTACCAATAGTGTAGGAGTCGTAATTCGTCTTCTTGACCATCTTGCCGATGTTCTGCATGGTCGTGGTGTGCCTGCGGTGCTTCGAGCACACAGTCATACATAGCTTCAGAGCTTCCGACGCCTTTTCTACGTATTTCTGTGAAAGTACGGAAATTCTCGTATTAATTGAAACGATGCAGCTGGTGTTTGAAAATGTAAAAAAAAATATCTTAAAGGTTACCGCGTATTTAAGTGTATTACGATAAGTGATATCGGAAAATGTCGAAGGCTAACTGGAAAAATTCACTATTTTAATATCGTCCTATTGCATGTGCATATGTTTAATATTCTTTTGTCTTAATTTAAAGTAAATTTACTGCGAATCTGCACGAAGTTCTATGTTTACGTAAAAAAGGAAAGTCGATGACGGTAATTCAAATAATTCATGCAATTCAATAAGAAGAAAACGAGAATTATTCATTGGTTGCACACAACGAGGTTACGAGAAAGTTCTGGTTTTCTAACAAAACCTATTATATCAAAAAGAAAGTAATGTTTTCTAAATAAACATTGAAATTAAAACATTGATCGACAGTTTTTTTATTTAACATTTGTGCTCTGGATGTAAAGTTAATTACTGCTTGAGATGTATAATTTGTGATAATTTAAATGTTAATTCATTCCAGTTTTATATTACAGGAGTAAAAACTCAACTTTCGTAGTGAACTAATAAATTTATCTTATATTTATAATTAGCAAAATGTGAAGTGATACTCTGATTCACGTTCACATTACTATCATTTTATCGCATCCTTTGTTTCTAAGCGAAATGCCGATAATATTAAAAATTATGTATGCAGTTGATCGAAGAAAAAAAAATTAAATTATATCGAGATGATATTAAGAAAATGTTTTATTGTTACTTTTAAATGCTCAACTATATCCTACATTACTCTTATGTCATGGTCAAGATAACGCAAAACTATGTGAATATTCTTAAATTAGTAAGTTATATATAATATATTAAAAGTTTTCAGTTGATATGGTTTTAATTTTCTTATAACAATTGACGAAATCGATAGAATTTAAAAAAAAAACTTGAATCAAGTATCTGTTATTGTTCTTTTCAACAAATTTATGTTATCTAAAACGATAGTCATGTCAAGGACGATAATGAGATATAAACTATAAACCGAGCAAATAGATATAATTGCGCGAAACATCTGCAAATGAATCTTACGTTGTTTAAGCTAATTATGGTCTAGTATAACCGTACAAAGCAAGATAAATTATTACTTTCCCGTTCAATTCAAATTATCTTCACTGTTCAGCTTATCAAGTCAAACTACTAAAATAATCATTCACTACCGAATTCATAAACATCAGTCATACAACCATAACCAACCTGTACGCACACGTTTCATTCCCAAATAAACCCGAGCTTTTTCAGGCCACCCGCTCCAACTTTTCTCCTTCCCCAAAAATAGAACATTCAAGAGTCTAAAAATACGTTCAGAGACGACACCGACCTGCTCGAAGGTGAGTATGGCCTCGAGGAAGGCGAACACGCTGTTGCCGAGCGAGTGGTACATGCTGCTGTTGGCCCAGGGCTCAAGGATCTTCCTCGCGCGATCGAAGTCGTTGTTGAAGAAGTAGTGGATCGCCTGCTTCGACTCCATGATCGCAGTGTCGAGGTCCATCGTCGACGACCTGGGGGTACGCGTTGGATTTAGTATTCACGTGTGTTTGTATTTGTTTTTCTGTGAAGGACACTTTGAATTTGGAAACGCGAAACGCGAGAGATAAAAGACGAGGGAGGTGGGAATAGGTTAAGTTGGGTTCTATTTTGATAAAACAAAATTCGTCTTGGAAGTAGTCAAAGTCGTTTAATAGTGGAAATAATTGTGGAACTGGAAATGTATGGTTTATTCTGTCTGTTTGATAGTTAATTATATTATGTAAATTTAAGTTTCAATGATACTATTAGGGTTGAATACATTTTGTCTTCAGTTACAGAAAAGAATAGAAGAAAAGAAAAAATAAGTTGTAGAAAATCACTTATATATATTAAATGCAGACTGATGTATCGTTAAATTCGCCAGTAGAATCAAAAGTAAACACAAGAAATAATTTACTGATTATAATTAAGAATAATTAATGAAAATTCATTGATTAGCTTACAATATAATGTTTAAAAAAAATTAATATGATAATTCTAGACAGAACATCATTTAAACGTATGTAAACAGTTATTTAATGTGTCCAACTAACGTAAACAAACGGTGTATTTACACCGATACCACTTTTAAGCATAATTACAGCACACTTTACGCGCCACTTTGTACCGAAAGCATATCAAGATTCTTACGGTTCACTTTCACTCTGATCATCCTGTCCACCCAGGCCGAAAAAATTCCAAAACGAGAACATGGAAGGTTCGATCACCCGCGGGATTTCACATACGAAAGTAAACAAAACTGATCATGCGTTACGGGTGTAGGTACTTAATACGCGAGCTACCTTGTTGCGGAAATTTCGTACACTAAAAGCCAACTGTTGTCGCGGTAGTTAATGTGAACGATAAGCTACGTGCGTATTTTCGTTTAATTATTGTTCGTTGGTATTTTAAAATACCACAATATAGGTTGATATGTATATTATTGTTGTATAATTGACTTGTGAAATGTTTTGTATCATATTTCGTTGTTAACCTTTTTTTTAATCATTTTGAAAATGTATGCTTATTAAAAGTTTGAAAATTGGAAATTCTAATGTTAAGCCCAATGGAAATATTTATTTTATGATGGATTTATCTAAACATAATATAATCTAAATAGAATTATCTAAACCTTTAAACATATTTGATTTTAATTTTTATCTTGAACATATAATAATGGTGCCTTATCTTTATCAAATACTTGCTGGGAATACAAATAAATAAGTTAATTAATTTAATCTTATTACTTTTCTCAACACAAGCCATTTTTTATATCAATTAATATTATAAATTTATTATTTTTCCGTGAATTATTCATATAAATAGTTACCATTTGCTTCATTTATTAAAATTTGGGCAAGTTTTTATAAAAATAAAAAAGAACAAATCTTAGGGTTTTTTTTTCTCTGCGAAATCATACACCCGCAACGCCAAACTCATCGATCGTAAATAAAGCTTTCCTAACATGCTAGGTGTGAGGTAATCGGACGTTAGACCAAATTAGGTGGCTTATAAGTTCTTTATTTGCCTAATTTTCTTTATCTAATTTGGTTTGTCTAACGTCCGTTTACCTCACACCTAATACGATTACCACGAACGTGCATACACGTGCTTTTGCCCGGCGAGCTTGCAATGCATGTTAATCATTCGGCGACAAAATTACTATAACGTTCTCTTTGTTGCTTGCACGAACAAGATAATTCAAGCGCCCAGCGATATGGGTTCTGTAAAATCGTGTGCCGCTCGGTTTCAAGAGAATAGAGTATCAGTGGTAACAATGTATGAAAGTAGCGGTGACATTATTTTGGTGGTAAACGGTTGATTGGTAAACGCAATTATTTAAAATTATGTTAGAAATTATTATTTTTGGTAATTTTTTTCAAGCACTAATGAAATAATAAAGTTAGTGGGTACGTTATTTTTTACAAAATAAAACTTAATCGTTCACCGTTTTGTTTTTTTAAATTATCTTTCTTCCCCCAATTTATGACGATAATATATTTTATCATTACCATTTAAATATTAATTCAAGTTCATTTAAACTTCCTTCTTCGAGGCTAGTGCACGTTACGCCTGCTACATATTATTTCACGAGTCACGTAATAGAAGTTCCGAAAAAAAAGTGGTCTTCCAAGTGACCCGTCAAAAGCCAGCCACCGCCGTACGTCCTCAACATTCCGACGAAACCTTGGGAACGTCATTCGACCACTTACATAATAATATTTGCTTTAGATTATATTTGTGACTCGTATTAAAAACTGGCTGGTCAAATGACGTTCGCTAAATAAAAATTTTGATTATTTGAGATCTTGATTATTAGTTGAACTTTTGAACACGATAAAATTTAAAGTTTCGGTTATAATTGTTTTTTTTTAACAGTAAGATATCTTGATTTAGAAGTAAATATTATATTTGAATATTGGCCCTTTCCACGTAAAGAAACAATAGATTATTCTTTGTATAATAAAATCTTTTTATTTTCTTGATCCACTACAAAAAGCTCCTTCCTACGTCAATCAATAAATTTAGTTATTCTAACCCAGTTCCCAAAAAAAAACATTCACCGTCAATATTGTTATTCCGCGGATGTTCTATCTGAAAAAAATCGTTCTTATCAGTCTGCATCTTCTACATCCGCTGCTGCTCGACTTGCAAAAACAGGGGCCCGATAAAATTCAAAGTGAACAACCTCTCTTTCACCAGTCACGAGCAAATATGTAGATATATACGTGTATTTAAATAGGTACCTACGTGCACACACGCAGAATATTTCTTTCGAATTGGAATGAGTCATATAATATATTTCCAATGACAAAGGGTTATTTTTTTTTTTATTTTTAACAAAAGAAGTATACTAAAAAAGAACACTGCGTACTTAGGTACTTAAAAGGCTCTAGATAATGTCAGTATGTCAGTTATATCTGGATATAGTATTATTTCTAAATTTTAGCCTAGGGATCAGTTTCAACTAGTAAACAATAAAATATGTCACATAATGAAATAAATTTTTCAGTTTAAACATCGGTTAAGAAAAAGATACATTTTATCCTACTTCAAATACACACATACATATTTTTGCCTATGACTATATCTCCACCCTAGCAAAAAAAGTGCAACCAAAAAGAAAATACTCACTGCGGCAGATCCTCCTGCGCATCTTGGAACTGAAACGAGAAACAACAAAGTCACAATGAATCTTTTTTACCTTAAACTCGTGTATATAATTGCGAGTATCCACGCGCGCGCGCGCGCGCGTGTGTGTGTGTGTGTGTGTGAGTGTGTGTGAATATGTGAGACACGTACCTCGTCTTCGCCCTCGATGTCGGACATGATGTTGGCTCGCTGTACGCCGTCGGCGTCTGCAACAACGAAAATAGAGAGACGAATAAATAAGAAAGTCCGCTTATGAATGGCGTATATAGTATAGGTGTAGTTTTGCGCTTAAGGCAAAGGTTACAGTAGCTCTCGTACTCATTGCCGAGGGAGCGGAAAAGTTAGGATCGTAGAGGAAGTTTTGCTTTGCAGATTTGATGGGTGGAAAGTTTATGACGATTGTTTTGCAAACGCTTTATACTTTAATACTTCAAACGTAGTTTTGTTATTCGTGCGTGGTATGGAATTTATTTTGTAAATAATAATTATAAAAGCATTCATGGCAAATGATTTTGTTATAAATAGCGTTCCTTGATTGAAATTGAAATTTTTATTATTTGCAGAGATTTGTTGGTAACAGAAGGATTCGCTTTTTTTAAAGAAATTGAATATCAATTTATCGAAATTGTATCCTAATATACTTTTGAGAATCGAACCACTGCGGTTAAAATATATATACTAATTAATTCGTCAGGGTTGTCATTACTGAGAACAGCCGCTTCTAGTAGTTTATTACTAAAATAACTAGCGATTATAGTTAGTGAAATTGGAAAATGACATTTCAATGTCAACACTGTAATAGAACTTTCATCCAACCTTTACAGCAATTCCGAGTACCAAAACGAATACAGATTCCGAGAAACGAAAATTACATTACAGCTACAGACCGAGAAAGTTACTTGGAAACACAGTGATTAAAAATACTAACATTAGTTTTCGAACGCAAAATTGTAATTTCTCCACCGTATCGCAGATTTACAGTTACAAGAACAATTATCACAAGCCAATGCCATTCTATCGCGCGCACGTGCCTCGATCCACACTCGATAAATCACGCGCTTCTCATCGCAATCGCGTGCAGGTGCAGCGGTATTGAAAGGAGTTAGCCAAGACAGAATGGGGGGAGGAGTGATAATTACGGCTAGCCGGTAAGCGCATTGTGCAAATAATGCGCGGCAGAAGTGCAACGTTTCAATTTTTCAGCGGAACGACGAGCGGAATAATATAAGTATAGTCCAGCGATATGGAGAGCCAGGGAATTTCTCTTTTTGTACCGCTCGAATGATTTGAGGTTAGCAATTATATAGCTGCTATGCGCGTAATACCGCGAGTCACGGAGAAGTATGTGTGTGTGTACGTTGTGGGTGAAAATGAAATGCGTGAGGATTGCGGTACGGTGTTTATATTATACAGTGTATAGCGGGAGTTGGAAAGAACGGATAATTGACAAGATGACAAAGTAGAATGGTATGGAGGCAAGCACATTTTTCTGTAAATTGAGTAGCTACGAGAGATTGGCGATAAATATATTGTAGTTTGCGAAATGGTCTTCAGTAGTTTGAATGTAGATATAAACGTATCGTAGAATACATATTTCTTTGAGGAGATATAAATTTTGTGTATTAAAATAAAAAAGTTATCTTATTTTATCATGAGTACAAATTGTAGATACGAGGGTATTCTTATAGTGAGCATGACTTATCATTTCTGAAAAAATTAATGACTACAATATGCATAAGAGATAAGATAAAGTAAACCGATAGTTATTTTTTACGTCGATCAATGAACACTATAATAAAATTTATGACTTTTTCAAAAAAACCTTTATATTACAATCATTCTTTTTTGCTTATACCTACGCTGCATTTTGCAAATGCATTGGAGAAATTATATTATCGGGTAAATGTGACAGAATCGAATGAAAAACGCTAAGGAATAAATTTTCCAAATTCGGAATTCACTATACATGATTTTTATTTATTCAGAAATTTCAAATTGTCAATACAGTTTTATAGTTTTATAGCAATACACTAAAAAAATCTTCATAAAAAGTACTGTTTTTTCTATAACAATATTTAAATATAATAATATTCTGATGAATGTTAAACGTTTGTATTATTAATTTTCATTTTCAAATATGATAATATCATCATAATATTACTTCAATATTATTATAATAATATACCTATACTGTTATAGTACTACAATAATATTACTTCAATATTATTACAACATTAAATTTCGCAGAACGGTACATTGTTATAGTATTCTCTACATGGAGAAAAATTTATTAGTAAAACTTACTATTTTCAATAGTAACCGTGGGACAGGCTTATATTTTCATGAAAATTACTACAGTTTATACTAAAAAATGCTATTACTATGTCATTTTTACCATATAAAAAGCAATTTTTACCATAAGATGTAGTAATTTTCATAAGAAAATGAATCTGGCCCACGTTTACTGTAAAAATAGTAATTTTTCTCACTGTAAATAAATAACTAAAAAAAGAACTTCCCCTTTCCCCTCGCCCTTCCACCCACCATATTACCAATCGCCCTGTACAACCTCCTCGTGAAAGCCTCACTTTTCCGCGAAGCGAAAATTATACACACGAACGGTAGCAGTGTGAGGCGCAGGCATCATGAGGCGCGTTTTCACGCTCGCGCGCGGTGAAAGGCTTTCTCCTTTCTGCGGAGAGATGGATTTCTAAACTATATACGATCTCTCGCTTTCTACGGCCGCCTGGCGCGCTTGCTTGCCATGATGGAAAACGCTTCCTGTGTGTATATACAGCGCGCGCACGATTCACTTTCTTCGTGAGCGTAAAGAAATTTTGGCGCATTCTATTCAGATGTTGAGCGCGCGGGTGTGTATGGAGCGTATAAAGTGTGCCGGTTGGCTGGTAGTGCGTTTTTAGGGGGTTTTTATAGGTTAGGTGTGGGTTGCAGAAGCGCACCTTTCTAGTCGTGACTTTATAGTGCGGTTGTTGTAAAAAAGAAATACCATTTGTCATGAAATGAAAGTGAAACCGCGTAAGTTGTATACGTAAAAATGAATTTGTTACCTAAACAGTAGCACCTAAATGTTGTATGGGTTAATTGGCTGTAATTAAACTGTGAGGTTTAAATTAAGAAATAATAAATATGTGAGAAAAAATTCTAAAACGACAATTGATGATTATCAAAAGGTTCCACTGAATTGAAAAATGAAAATTATTAGACAAAGAAGTACTTAAAGTAATTTATAGTGTTTATACAATAAAACCATACTATAAGAATGAGACGGATTGAATGTATTTCTGTCTTGGGTGTAAATACTAAAAAAATCTTGACAAATTATTATGAGAATGTTTAACATTAATTAATTTTTCAAACAATGTGTCTTCACATTTTAATATGCGGGGACGGCCATCGATTATTCATTTTAATAAGCTATACATTTACGAACACCGACAAAAGTAATGACCGCGGAATGTTAACACTGTACTTTTTAATTCTCTTAATATACGCAGAAGTAAAAGAGAGAAAAAAATGTTAGTATGATTTAATCAGCTTCGAGTAGTTTTTTATCAGAGCACAAAATCGATCGTAATTGAAATTCCACTTGAGTAATTGCGTAAAAATGAACGGGAATACGCGTAATCTATAATTCAATCGTTAAATCTCTACAAATATTTGAAAACTGTAGATTATGAAAACTCACAAACTTCTCAGACGTAAGCTTCGATGAATAGAATATGAGTGATTACATTTGTAATTCAGAAAATGAATAGTTGTGGCTTAATCAGAACTGCGATGAACAATTTAAAAATCAATTTTCACAACAGTGCGAACTTTTTTATCTCATTATACAAACCAACATGTCTTTTCTAAAAATAAAATATTCAAAATCTGTGTACATGCATTGGTGCATGCATTCTTAAACGATTTTAATTACAAAATGAACGATAACCATCGACTTAATTACCATCAATCATCCTTTATTACCTCCTAGTTGATAAAACGATCGCAATCACGTCGATCCACACGGGCAAAATCTCAGTAACGTAAGCCGAATCAAATCAAACTTTCGTACTGAAATCTGAAGATTAAATACACCTATACGCGAGATATTATGCGCAGTTTCACGAGAGCTGAGAAATTGATAAGTGGGGAAACCGCAGACGACATATTCCGGAAGTTCGCTACGACTGCAGTAGTTTTCCTAAGTACGTGAAGTTAAATAATCGGCTCAATATTGTTTGATATGGAGTGTATGAAAACGTCGGTCAAGCACTGCTGTGAGAATATGGTATTGATACAAATAATAATATTGTAGTAGTATTTTAGTAATACTTCAGTAGTATTGTCGCAACAATGAACTTCAATTTTTAACTGAAAGTTGTTCTTTTAGAAGGTAAAAATGTAAGTAAAATTTTCCTCACAAATATTAAAGGCAAATTAAAGATATCGCAAAGACAAAATAAGCTGACGCAAAAAACCAGGAAAACGCTATTTATTTTGACTAATGATAATTGATTTTTTTCTTTAGTTATTATCGGGTTTAATGTCAAACTGCGTTGATATACAACTGCAATAACTCGCGGGCAGTTTTTTTTTTCTACTAACGCATGAAACTGATTATTTGAAATTTGTGTTAAAATAATTTTTGTAATCACCTTAAAAAATTATTCACAATAACGTTTATAAATACACGAGATGCATTTATGCTTATGAATTCACTGTTGATCATAATAAATTTTTAGTGCTAAAATACATACAAAAGCAAAAAGCCTTTTAACTCCCATTGTAACTAAAGTTAGATATAGGTAAGCAAAATTAAAATTTTATTCTGAAAACCGCCGAAACAATAACGTACATATTTTGCAAATACAACACTTTTTTATGCATCACAAGTATATTCATCATATCAAACACAATAGCAAACTACCACCTGTCACAACATCCAACCTCAAAAATATAAAAACAAAAAAAAAATCTTCCACACACACCAACAAAAAAAGAAACCTACTTTCTTCCTTTTCCGCACTTCTTCTTCACGCCCGTCGCTCACAACAACTTTGCACTCGTGCCCCGCGAAACTTTCAAACGCACTAGAGAGAGAGAGAGCCGGCACCGCGCGTCGTCTCGCCTCAGCAGGACATTTTCTACTGCGCTCGCGCGTCCGCTCACTCGCCAGCCATAGCCCCGCAGCGGAGATAAAAGCGCGCGAGCGGCAGCGGCGGCGGCAAGTGCGCGGGGGAGATAAGGACGAAGCGATAGCTGACGGACGAAAGTCCGATAATAGCGCGAAACGTCACGAAGGGTAGTTGGGTAATGTTTTGCGAAGTTGAAGTCGTGCGGTTTTCGGTTTAATAATACTGTTCTGTTGGTGGTGTTGGGTAAATTCGTTGTTGTAGAGAATGAAACTAGTGTTTTATTGCGATATTTGGAGAGATAAGGATAATTGTAATGTTTTTTTTTCGAACTATTTATTGATATATGTATGGCTTAGTAAGCTACTTAGATAATATGGTAGAACTCAGATAAAATAGAGTTTAAGTGCATTTTTAAATATTAGCAATTTTTAGTAGTTTAGTCATTTTAGTATGAGAAAAATATAGTTTTTGTATGATGGTTCAAAAAATTTTAATGATTTTTCTACACAAGAATTAATATGTATGTATATTAATTCTCAGTCAATGAGCGGAATATTCCTCAGTTGAATGTAAAATATATATTTCAATTAAAATTTCAACCAAAGAAATTCATCATGCTATCGTTAATGTTGAAAATTTCTTGAATGTTTTCAATAACAATAATAAACATTTATTATCGCAACTGTTAAGATATGGCGAATTTTCTAAAGATTATCATACCTATACTTCACTCGTGAAATTAATGGTAATGGACGTTAATCGGACGTCATTGTTTAATGATGTAAATTGTTGCACTTGTTACAGTACCTTTTGATAAATTGATTTTTGCATAATTGCATTAAAATTCTTTTCTCTAAAGACGTTGCGTTCCAGGTATTAAGTTACCAAAGAAAAAGTCTAGGATTACGTTGAGTGGATAAAATTTCAGTTTTATATTGTTTTCTTGCACGTGAACCTTCTTTTTTAAGTTGATTTCTAAAGTATTCTTTTAGTTTATTATCAATTCATTAAAATTTGTCAGTCAATTTTTCCATTGTTTTTAATGTGTTGAATAGTGCTGCTATTATATATTTACGAAAGAGATAACCAAGCAAAAAAATCTATATGTAATTCAAGATAAACATCTAAGTATAGATAAACTTGAGCATGTTACAGAATTTGTAGAGAAAAATAGATAAACTACTAATTTCAATTATTCATTATCAATCGAGCATCGCTGAAAAATCATCATCAATCTTATCATAACATCTCCTTTAATTTTCAGATTTCAATTAATCGGTTCTGTTATTTATTTACTGCTGCCTATATAATTGAAGTTCTAATTACTTTATTTTACTGTCGTACAGTAAAAATGTATATTTATATATATATGGGAACTACGAATGGGTCTGTAGTTGAACTGAGGAAGAAAAGTCCTCCATCATCATTATTCAAACGTGTTCCAAAATGCCGCCAAGTCACGAATATTTTCCATTCGTCATAAGACATCTTAGCACCGCTGCCACGCAGTTTTCCTCCCAGCTGATTTTCCTCGCGAGACGAGCTTAACGAGCTCAAAATATATACAGTGAGAGACACGTTATTCGCGCGAGTGCGCATGTATACATGACGTTAGTCAGTTGCGTCATCGTTCGCACTTGCACTTGAGACGGTACAAGTACACGCGGGAATTTTCCCGCGCACGTGCTCGCGGCCTTTTAGTTTGATAATTATAGCGTTATTGTGGTTATTGTTATTAGCGCACAATGAGACAGAGATTTAAAATATGTAGAATGCGAAGATGTTGTTGGTTTGTTTGTGTATACATGTTTGCGTTGAGAGATAAATGGAGATGGGATTTATCATTGGTGGGATACGAGGGTATATTATTGGTTTATCTGTCTTTAATCCCAAAATCATAATTTAGTTATTGACAGCTTCTTTGTATGTTTCTATGTTTTGAGTGGGCTTTATTCACATCATTAATAATAAATCAATGAAATTTTATAGGAAGCTACAATCTGATGTATAAAAGATAATAAATTTAAAAATAAAGATTTGCTAAGGCTCAATGTTTTCTGCATTTCTAAAAAGTTAGAAAAATGTTATTTTTTGGGATTATCTCATTTCATCTATTTTACGAAAGTTTAGTCGATCAACGCTTCACCGGAAATTTTCTCAAATTAATATGTTTTTGCGGGAGTTGTAGCTAAGTATTTTCAAGTAAAAAGTATTGAAATGAAATGGGGTTGGGCTATGGGTCTGAAGTTTGCATCGTTGGAATCCAACGAAATAATTTTTTACAATTGCTTAAAGTCACTTGACAATGGTAATTTTGATCTAAACCTTCGTTATAAAGCTATTTTATACTATTAAATACTAAATCTACAGACTAATTAGTATAAGTTTGATGTAAAATGAATTATTTTTTTTATTTCGTTGCGCCCCAACGTTACAAACTTCAACTCCATGTTCGGCTTCCCACAAGTGTTTCGTAATTCGATTTCTGAAGAAAACCATTCCAAAATCTTCCTAGAAATCGTATTTCATTAATACTGATTTCCTAACGAGACAATTAAAATTGAAATTACGCAACAATTTATACATTTTTTCTTCCCTTTTTTCTTCAAAGTAAACTTTGAATACAAAGAAAACATACAAACCCCTCCATCCTTAAAAACCATCCTAGCACTAATTTTCCAATTTCAAAATCTATAATAATATCTACAACAACGGAACGAAAAATTCTCACGAATCCATTACGCCTACCACCACACCGGTTCGGTTATCACACGGTATCCGAATGTATAGCATCCCTTAACGAACGCTAATCATTTGCCGATAATTAATCCCGCGTAACATCTCCCTCGCGCTCACGTTGCGCAACGAAATAATACAGAAGAGAATGTATCGAGTTGCGTCAGAGATGCCAATTAATGTTGAATCGCGTTTTTTCACCGCCGTGGCCTGACGCACGAGTCCCGTTTTGATCCGCAGCGGTGAATCATTCAGGCGGCGATGAGCACGTTGAATTCGCCTTGTCACCCAGGTTATGGTGGAATGGTAGTGAAATGTGTACTTTTACTTTTTTTATCGTATCGTTGTAGATGAGCGGCGGCTGGGGGATTGAAATTTGAATGGAGAAACCAGATTACGGAGATGAGGTGAGCGAGAAAAAGTAAAAGTTTTCGATCATACGATAAAAGTACGGATTTTTCGGAACTCTGATATTTTGTTTTTTTATGGTTTTTACAAATTTTTGACAAAAATATTTGTCATTGTTTGTCAGAAATGTGATTATGCTGAACGAAGTTTGTCTAACAAATTCCTATTTTCTAAAGTTTTAGTTGAAAATGAGAGTTTTTGCAATAAATTTGGAAAAAAAACTATTTCCAAATTTTCGTCTTAAAAACATATTTAAACATTGTCACATCAATAGGTTTACAGTATTGTTTTGGTATACAAAATATTTAAACATTATCACAACAATACGTTTACAGTATGGTTTTGGTATACAAAATATTTAAACATTATCACATCAATACGTTTACAGTATTGTTTTGGTATACAAAATATTTAAACATTATCATATCAATACGTTTACAGTATTATTTTGGTATACAAAATATTTAACATTATCTCATCAATACGTTTACAGTATTGTTTTGGTATACAAACGTAATTTTGACCTTCTACACTAATTAACCAATCGATCCTCCTAATTCAATCAAGAAAACGACGACTTGTAAGAATGTGTGACGATTGAAAATCGAAACCCGATCGAGAACTAGGCCAGTGACAGTACAAGTTCAATCTCATCAAAATCTTCGTAGCCCAAACGCTTCGCTTTCCTCAAACCCAAAATCCGCTTCCCCTTACTAACAACGCCATAAACTTAACTGCAGAGTTAATAAAACCCACAGCAGCAGCTTTTCTCACCTCGCTGACACACTTCAATGCTCAACAGAAGAAAAAAAAACGGAACCGTCGAAATTTCGCTCGCGTACGGCTCTCACTTTCTAATACTTACATTGAAAGGATTCGCGCGCGTCTACCTATTTTCGAATAGCGCGCTAATATAAGGTCGACGACCTCTTGCGTGCGGACGTTCGCTTTTTTTTCCTTGCCGGAGGAAGTGAAATTGTATAAGAAGTATTTTTTTTTGCGGCAGCAGGAGAGGAAGAGGAGGAGTATCGATATATTCTGGTTTATGAGCGTGTCGAGGATAAGGAAACGGTGATTATTGCGTGTGGCGAAGGTGGTGATTAGGTGTCAATGTTGTGCGAATGTCAGGGTGATGGTTTACGATAGTGTCGCTGCAATATATGTTGTAATAATATTTGGTGATTAGTAGTTACGGTACAAATGCTGCAAATAGTCTACGTAGACGTTAATTGGTTGTAATTGTACAATGTTGTAAAGTGCAAAATTATTTATTATTGAAACGATTTGCAACTCTTGTAGAAAAGAATCGGTGTACTGGTAATCCTTTCACATTGTTACAAAAATATCCCAGTAGTTAAAATGTTCTGAGGAGTTCAGAAAGGTAGATAAAGGTTCAGAAAAAAACCAAAACATTTTCTGTATTTGTCTTTTCTTATCTGAACCTTTCCGCATTTTGGTACCAGACCTTTCCAGGTCATTTCAAAATTTTAACCCATTTTAACCAGGATATACATGAACCAATTTAAAATAGCTATACTAAATTTTATTTTAACATTACTTTTCCATCACCTACCGTAGTAACAAAACCACCAAATCCTAAAACCTCCACGCCAACACCTTACACCAACCGGCTCTGGCAAACGATAATCCCACTGCCGTTCACAACCTCTGATAACCAATTCCTCCACGCCTTTCTCTCGATGCAGTGGCCGAGATCCACGTGGTACACACAGTTGAGACTACATACACATGTATCCATCGGAAGCGCACCAAGTGCGCAGCCGGCAATGAAGAAGAAGGTGACGGCTCCTCCGGTGGGCGAATGTAGGTCATCGGACGACTACGTCGGCTCGTTTGCGTAATTTCTATCGCTCGTTTTCCGCGCGAGCGGCCGAGATTGAATGCTTGTTCGAATCGAACTGACCTTGGCCAGTTCTCTCTCTGTACGAGTCGTGCGTGAGATTGGATTTATCGTGGAAGGTGAAGATCGCAAGTGCGAAGAATTGTTTTAGGTGGTACCGGGTCGAGTGGAAGTGTAGTTAGCAGGTATCGGTATTGAAATTTCGCAGTTTTGGCGTTGTAGTAACTTAGAGTGGGTCTGAAGTTTACATCTCTCATGCAATCTTTCTCATTTATGTTAGTTAATCTCAGTTATAAAAAGAATGAAAATTTCATCTAAGCCATACTAAAGGCTTTATGTATGATAAATATCATACATGCAACAAAATTTCAGATCTATTTAGTTACCTAAAATACAAAGTTCACTGACCTTTCTTATACCATTGCAATTTATCACTTCACGCATAAACTCAAAACATCACTAACCTATACCAGTCTTTAAAAATTCTCGTCAGATTCGCACACATAAACAGCAACCTAATAACACGATGTCCTCCATAAGTTCCCAAAGTATTATTTCAAAACGCATTGTGTATACGTGCGCGACATACCGCGACTGTTTACGCAGTCTATCCGAACAGACAGAGGAGACAAGTCGTGATAAAGTGGTTTAGCGTTGAACGTGGCGTGCGTGCACAACTAGCCGTGTATAGATGAAACGTTAAAGAGGTTGAATGCAGAAATAGCCGAGAAAGGGAAGGCGAAGATAATAGCGGATATATAAGTGAGTGTACGAATCGAAATTGAAAGTTTGCGTGTCTGAACTGTTTGCACGGTACGTCGAATTAACTCAATTAGTTTTTAAAAGCGCTGTCGGACTATAGGAATCAGGTGGTGGTGCTGAAATTTTGGGGGAGAAGTTGAAACGCACGCATGCAACGAATACAATTTTTAGATTTTGCCAAGACTTCATATTTCTTTTTAATCTTTCTTTTTAATATTCTTCTTCATATTTCTTAATATATTTATTGTTTTTTCTTTTAATTTTAAAAGTTAGGTTAATGATTGAAATAAAATTTACGTATCTAACTTTGTTTCAGCAAGTGGGGCAACATTTTACGGAATCTGGCACAAATATTTTTATTGATTTATCAAATAAAACGTAAATACTATTATAGACTATTTGCTGCTCTGCTTCCTTGATTCCTTTGAGCTGACCACTTCAATAATTATTTCGTTTAGACTTTAAACCTCCGTCGACACTATATCTTACCGCCGTATATATGAACCTAACCAAAACAGTACTAAGACAGAAACTTTCCGTACGCAGAAAAAAATGATTTTTTATGCTAACCCACCGGTTGGTTAAAAAACACAGAACAAAAACGAACAGTTAGATTAATAAACAAGTAGTAATTTTGACAATCATTCATATATGGTTATACTTACTAACCTATCGTTATTTAAATCTACCAATATAGTTACGATAACCATTTTAATAATGTTTTTTATATAATATATTTAATTTCTGATGACAGTGACTTCAACCGAAGAAACTGCTTTTTCAAAGAGTTAAAGTAGTCAATGCTATTATAGATTTGCATCTTTTTACTGACTTTTAATAGTTATTACTACCAATTATTTGTACCAAAAGCCCAACCAATAAAATGGTTACAACAACTATTTACTATTTTTTAACAATCGTGTTGGTTATACTATCATCTTTGGTATTGTATTTTTCGACCAATTTTTTAGTCATTCAAACCTTTTTTTACGTGTATTTGACGAATATTCACTACATATTAATTTTAGGATAATCTACAATTTATCAAGCTATTCTATCTACCAAGCGAACCAACACCAGTACGAACCAGTAGACTTTCGCATCTCGAGGCTAAAACCCTCCAACTGACATCAGTCAGACATAAGCGTCACAAAGCACATTGCAGTTGTATGGAGAGTGATTTATGCGAGCGCGAGAGAGCGAAACCCGATGGCCCGGTTTCCCGGCAAGGATTTCGCCGAAGACGCGCCAGCTCGATGCGCTTCATCGTATATACAGAGCCGATTGCTTTTCTAGAAGTGGGTGGAATAGTTCGAGAGCGTCGGTAGGTGAGAGGAAGGAAAATGTTATTAGTGAAGAAAGCAAAGGTCACCGATGGTTCGATGAATTGTGTGAAATTTGATTGCAGGATTGTGGAAAATAATATGCATCATTGTAATCCGTACTCTTTATAGAAGACAAAAATATTGTTCACTTGTGCGAAGGAGTAAATAAATCTATACAAATGGTTTAGTGAATAATTATCTATTAAAGCAGCGAAATAAAATTTTTACTGCGTAATAAGTGATTATTTACTAAAGAATTGCTCAATTTTGTCACTTGTTGGTATCAGTGAGCTACTTTTGACCTATGCATTTTTAAAGAGTATGTGTCTCAAGAATTTAGGTAGTAACAGTTACATAATTAATTTCACAGGTTTATATCCCAAGAGTAAAAAAATAGCATACTAAAATGTTTTTTCTCTTTTTTTTTTTAATTTAATTTTATTATTATGTTATTGTACTGTCACTTTTCGAAAGTGAACTGGACAAATTTCTCTATACCAATCATAAATCCATGACTTTCAACCAGTCATCCTGTACGCCTCCGCTAAATTTCACCAATAAAGTCAACTGACTTCGCACTTTTCCAAATGCATCCGTCGTGAATACAGAAAATTTCACTATAGTAGATTTGACATTTTAATGCACAGTGATTTCCTAATTAGATTGTCATAAGTCACTTTCACTGAAATCGTACTAATGCAATTTCGGATGTTAAATATAAATAAATAATTCGTGTCAGATAATCAAATCTGCAACTCTTTCAGAACTATAACAATTAACTACAAAATATTTTATTCGATTTAAATTATTTTTTATTTTTCATTTTATTTGTTATTTATTTTTCTTACTGACGTTTCTCGTTTTTTTTTTTTTTTTTTTTTTTTTTTTGTGGAATAAATTTAATTTCTTTTATTATTAAATGTGGCTGAATTTTCGTGAAATACATTTATTTCAGCTTTGAATAGTTGGTTATTCTTTGAACTAGCTTTCTCTACGCTGCTTCATTCTCATTTTAATTTTTCCGCTTATTAATTATAAAAATCATAATTATTACATTACTGTAACTTTCACCCCTTACATTGCGAAAACTGAGAATAACAGCAAAAGAAAATGACAAATTGCAAAAGTCATTTGAGCACGTATGACAACAACAAAAAGGCGACTACCTACAATAGAAACACGAACGTGCCTCTCTCTTAC
This sequence comes from Torymus flavipes, assembly GCA_030522905.1. Taxonomy (NCBI): domain Eukaryota; kingdom Metazoa; phylum Arthropoda; class Insecta; order Hymenoptera; family Torymidae; genus Torymus; species Torymus flavipes. The sequence goes on along the minus strand of JAPYZO010000542.1, from coordinate 19,648 downwards.
GTATAATTTTGAACCATCATACATCTTGCGTGTGTGAGTTAATAAATTCTTTACGCGATCGTCACGTTAAATGATTGCATGATTTTATTAAGTTGTAAATTGTGGTAGTATACAGGGGAGAAAAAAAAGTGAAAAATTGCTTAGTCAGAATGCAGGTCTTTTATCGCCAGCGGCAAAACATATTTGAGAAAAAGTTTTTGGTATCGACAGATGGACGTTGAAAAATGGTAGGAGAATATACTGGCGATGGCAGCGCGTGGTAGCTTCGACGGTGATTGTCGGGTGCCGTGGTATTGATTTCTTTTTTTTCTTTGCAAGCGACTCGTAGGTTCTGAAATTGCATGGCGTTACTTCATTGTGTGATATTGCAAAGGTGTTCCGAGTTCACATGAAATCATTTAGGATCTTAAGTGTGTTACTCAAAGCAATTTGGTTATTTTTTTTTTTATGAATCGTGCGTAAAAGGATTATGGTAAAAATGAAAACTTTAACTGATTCTTTTGTAACAAAAGTTACAAGTTTAGTTTGATATTATTATCAGTTTATTATATTGCAGATTTATTTTATGACAATAGGGAGGTTACCTCTTTATTTTTACTTGTATATAATTGTTCTTCTATACCATTGTTTTATAATCTTCTATTACAATCGCTATCTCTATAATTCATTGTTTTACCTTTTTCTGTAAAGGGCTTGTTTCCCGTATAATAAAAAATAAATAAATAAATAAATAGATCACGATAAAGTAAAATATTTCCTTATTGCACTTCGTCGAACTTTTTTTAGCACAGCCATGAATTATAATAAATTTTATATCTTATTTTTAGTAAATCCAACTCTAAATAAACAATTGTAGTATCTTACATAAAAGGTATTGTTCGAGATTTACCTCATTTGATAATAAGATCATGCAGATATTAAAAATTCTAAAGTCTACTTTATACGTTATTCATATTTGCAAAACTCGTGTTTAATTTGAAATTCGCACGCGAGTTTTCATGATGAAAATGAACTCCTTTCAAATCTGATTCATCAGCCTCGTTATATCAACATAGAAAAAAGAACATGAAAAAGCTCATATGTATACACGTTTGTGTAAATAGCGTGTGTAGTGTCGGCAAGCACATTTCTAAGAGTCCAAAAATATCAGTGAAGAAAGCCAAATTAATGAAAAATCTTTTTGATGTTTGAGAGTTTGCAGAAGTTGAGCATTCTATAATAGAGCAAGAGTTTGTCGGAATAAAGTTAAAAATGATTATTGAAAGTATGTTGGGATGTCTTGACTGAAAGGTTTTTCTTTGTGATATTCGAAAGGATGTGCGTATACTTCAATCACTAGACACAAATTTTTGTCAGTATGTAATAAATCAGTATACAATGTCATCCGGCAACCTCGATAAAAACTAACATTTGTAGTAGAACTGGTTAGGGTCAGTTTAAACCAACAATCACAGCCACATTAGTTACAGCGATTCATAGCATAATTCTGCCCAAAAATAAGCGAATTGCCGCGTTACAGAACTAACGACTACCGATTACCGAAATCAACGAGTACCTTGTTTGACTAACCATATACGTTAGCTCCTTTTTGACGTACGTACATGTACACCCGTTGACATTGTCGGCTTAATTACGCGCCGACCGGGAAATGACGCGACACAGGAAGACGCTTTCAAAGCTATTTCTGTGATCCTTTCTATAATTTTCTTCTAAATATGTTTTAAAAATTTGCGCTTACGTAACAGTGACGAACGAGGGACAATGATGGTCTTCGGCTTTTATTGTGTCTTGAAGAGACGGGAGACGAGGCAATTACGAGGTAATCGCTGGATCGCTAAATTTAAGTACCATAAAGGCGATAATTGTCGCGTGCATGATCGCGAACGAAGTTATTAGTTGTCTATTCAGTTTTTTTTAATTTAGAAGATGTGAAAACGATAGACAGTATTTGAATAAAAATTTTAAGGAATCATTTGATGAATTTACTTTGTATTTCATAGAAGCATATCATAATTTAGAATGATTAACTTCAAGGATTTTATTTACGAAATGGTTCAATCAAAATCATCATAACGTTTTTGTACAAAAGAAATTTTGTGATTGGTGAGCAAAAATATTTCCTAAATCAAAATGAACTTGGTAACTCAATGATTTAAACTCAATAATGCTACAGTTATATCGGATCCGATTAGGATTAGAATCACGTTAGGAAGCTAATTTATAGCCTAAGTCATACGATCCTTCGTAGTGAATTACCATTCTGAAGGTAGTTGAGACATGGACAGGTAGCACAAGATTAATTAAAGTTCCATGAACAAGAATCACAATAAGTGTTCGTAATTTTAATCGTACAAAATTAGTTCGTTGTGCTAAAATTCCGTTCTTAGTCATTTTGAAATAATATTTTGACCATGTGCTTCTGGTGATAACAAAAAATCTTCTTCTAATTTCGCCTTTTAATAAGCTTAAAATTATTCTCAATAAGTAAACAGATGTTATTTATAAGTGAATTACTTGGCCACTGTCCACAACATTATAACTACTGTAACATTAATGGTGCCGAAACCGCAATTAGTGCCAGGTGAATGAAGATAAAGTTAATTCAATCCGAATCAAGCTAAATGCGAAACATTTTTTTTCGCAAACAACTTCATAAAAAGTCATTTGATAGATAACATAGCCTTATTTAACCTTTAGTTTATTCGCTCCCGAGTTCGCTTCATACCTTAGGTAAAACAAAATTTGAACATATTCATTAAAAAATCACATAGCAGAACAATGTATGTACTATGGATTATTATAATTAATATTCTGTTTAGTATAAGTATTGAAAATTAGCTAGAATAAAAATCCAAAATGACAATGGAGCTGTCAAACTCAAGGTCATCCAGAAAAAAAGACAAATCATAATAATATCAGATGCTTCCACAATAAAACACACAGAGATAAAATGTATAAGTAATTTCCAGGAACACCGCATGCACGCGCCATAACCTGACCTTTTCAAACGCTTCATGCACTCTCGGATAGAATCGCGCAGTAATGTATAGACGAACGAGCGAAGCACGTGGCGAAGGTTGGCCGGGCGCCAGCTGGTATATTTCTCGGAAGACGCGCTCGCGTGGCTGCGAGATTTATTTTTCTCGTTTGTTTTCGTGGAACAGCCAGCGTTTAATCCAAAATCGAATCGGGATTATTACGTCGTGCACTTTTTTTACGTCGATATGGCAACAGGTGTGCTGCATTTTTCGACGCGAGGACAATGGAGAGGGAGCAAACGTGAGATTGATGACGCAACGACAACGACGCGTGTTCCCACGCGACGCGATTGTGTCGCGGGACAATCGTCCATGCGCGCTACCTATGTGATAACGTGCAATTCCACGAGGATGACTCGTTAGAGGGGTGTCTGACGGTCAGTCGTGAGGAGAAAATGAAGTTTGCGGTTAGAAGGATGTGCGTTACGTCAAAAGTATACTGACGAAATTATGTTTAAGAGGCTGTTTGACCTTTGGCTAGGCAGATTTAATTGAAAATGTAAAGTTTTCTTTTCTTTAGATGGAAGAAATAAATTCATGTTTCAGGTTTGTTAGGCAATGGTAGAAGATATTTTCGGAGTATCTACGTCAAAGTGATGGATGTCGAAAATTCTATCTGACATTATTATAGAATTAGATGTTTTGATCGTATGCTCTATTCCCTGAACATAGTTCAACGCAACGATCATCATCAGTAAATCTCATTCAAACAAAATTTCTTCTACTCCCTCCCAAAAATCAATCGCTTCCCCAACCAAAAATTTCTTGCTAATTCTCCATCTTATACTTCCAACAATCGCCAATCTGACTTCCGGTGATTTCTGCAAATAGCTGACGACTCACTGAAGAGTCCAAACAGTCACCGGTGCACCGGCCTTGGCGGGAACGCAGAAATGCTCAGGAACAAAATTAAAAAAAAAAAGCAACGAAGATTCACCTACGCCCGCGCTTGCACGCTATCCTTTATAATACACGCAAGCGGGTAGGACGAAAGTCTTTCCGGTGCGTGATGCTGCTGCTGCTGCGAGGAAAGCGAGGGGTCGTGACGCAAGATTGCCAATTAAGGTTTAATTGACTTTCATTTCGCCGAACGTCGGCACGATTAGTTTTGCCGTTGTCGAGTGGTTCATTGTGAAGATGCGAGGTTAGGATTTATGGATTTTTTTGAGTGGCTATTGAATGATCCGTTAGTAGGGTGTGTTTAAAAAAATGAGTAATTTTTAGTGGGTGAATGATTGGATAATTATTTTTGTATACTTTTCTGGATGCCATACTTATATATTTTTCATTTAAGTATGGCAATTGCCTGAGTCTGCAAGTATCAGTAACACTAAGATTTTATGTTTAATGAAATTAAACACTTTCAAATTAATGTTTTGTTCAGAAAAAAAATCTGAAAGTACTAATTCTAAATAAAATTTTCATTATTATTGGAGTCGTCTTAGCAATCATGAGGTTTTTTTTATTTCTATTTTGATGACTTAACTTTAGAATTGTAATTAGTAAATAACGTAACTGCGGAAGGATTTTTCATTTTCGCAAAGTCAATTTATGAGCTTTGTTAAAAATAAATTATCTATTGTTGAGGCATTAATGAGTTTATTCACTAATTTAGAAACTCAGGTACATTATTCAAGTTGTTATTAAATGCATCTATGAGCGGAACGTTAATCTAAAGTTTTTGTAGCGGTACATTATTTACGTCACAGTTTTGGATTTAGTAATTTAATTATTCTATATAATTTGGAGTAATTTTATACAATTTTTCAAATAATTACATTTGTAAAATAATAAATCTTCTTTTAAAGTAATGAAGAGCTTATTAGATAATATAAAAATTGAAATTAATGCATGTTCAAGCAACAGAAAAGGTAATATTTAAAATCCACTTAATCAATAAATCTTATTTTAAGTGCTTTGTTTGTCGTCATAAAACAAATGGCTTTGACGACGGCTCTTACATATTATAAGCGTTCTACAAATCACTGCTAAACATTAATTTGTTTATATCAATGCCAAACAAAAACGATCGTAAAAATGTACCTAAGTTTCCCGTAATTTACAATCATCGTTTTTTCATTTAAAAAAAAAAATTTTGTACACCGTTTTTGAAAATATAAAATATGAAAAATACTTTAAATACTTAGAAAAATCTATTTGATTGATATAAAAAATGTTGTAATTTTGTATTCCCGACAGAAAGAATGCATTGATAGGTAATTAATTATCTGAAATCACTAATGTTATTGATGATCGTCTAAAAATACTCATAATTAAGCTAGCTAAATTGAGGGTTGGATAAAACTAGGTTTTAAGATGTTTTCTATGGTCCTAGACAGAAATGGTGGGAAAAATTCCCATTTTTCATGGTAAACTGGCAATACTGATACATTCACATCAAAATTACCATATCACATAGGAATAATACATAGAAACATAGGAATTTATGCCTGTAAGTTTTTGATTCTTTCCAATGAAAATATAAAATATTTTGCTTTTATCTCAATATTGTGAAATTATAAAAAGAAGAAATAGGAATTTTTCTATTGGTGTATAATATCCATCTCCTCTAATCACATTCCGTACAACATACCGCTAGCAAATACAAGTAACGTTATACCAACCCACCATCCTCTAACAACTCTTCATTAAAACCTACCAGAATAAAAGAAAAAAGCCATCCATTCATCGACCATCCACCCATGCATCCTACATCTCGCACCATCAATCTCGAAACATCGATTACAGCAGCAACCGCGTTGCACGTGCTTCCGACGCTAAATTTATCCGTTATCGAACTCACGCGGTTCTATACATATAACCGTGCGATAGGGCAACGTGAGCCAGTGAGCACGCGTACACGATCTATTATTATCGCAGGTCCATCTCTCCCCTCTCTCTCTTTCTCTCGCTCTCTCTTTCTCTTTGGAACGAGATTATGATTGGTCTTTGTTCGCGGAAAGTGCGAACCTATATCGATTGGATACCGACGCGTGTGTAACTTGCTGTGTACCGCCTACGTGCTGCTGATAGAAGCGGTTATAGGTGTTTGATGGAAATGATTGTTGGAACAAGAGAAGGGTTAATAATTGTTTTCATAACTTTCGTATGTTAAGGATATAATCAACGAAGAAATTATTTTTCAGAAGAACTGTAAATTTTAAGTGTGGTAATGGTGCATTTTGAAGTAGTAGATAAAACCAGTATGACAAAGGGAGAGTGCAATTGCAAGAACAATATAATGAATTAATGTAGCTAAGTACCGGATATAATTGCAACGATTATGAGAGTGCATTCTTCTTTTGGTTTTAATATGGTTTGGTTTTTATATATAATTGTAAATAAAAATATTTTAGTTTTCATCAGATTCGAATACTTTATCGAATACTTTATCATCATCAGCAATTCATGTTTACCGATTGTAATGTTTATTATTAAAAAATTGTTGGTCATTATTTTTACCAAAAGCGCACAACGGACAATTTATTCATAATATCTGTCATTCAGTATAATATATATATATTGTATGTACTGAAATAAAAGTATGCCAGGGAAAATATTGTACGCAATGAATGTATGGGCCCGTGTAAGAATATTGATTTAGCGAACATTGACTGTTATTAATTTTCAGTTCTCTGAAATCGTCAATAGATAGCTCGAATAAATTTTTAATATCACCGGATGTTTCAAACTTATAGAGTTATTTTAAAGTCACAAAAAAACAAAATTGTTTTATTTTTATGATGTTTATGTTGACGTAAACATTGATTCACTTTTATTTGTATTTTACGTGTTTAAGAATCCTAATAAACCTTACAGTTATTATTGTGAAAAAATTGTTAGTGCAATGACCCCTAAAGCCTGAGTACTTATTTTTATTATAAGAATATTATGTCAATAAAGTATTAATACAAGTTTAGCTATAATTAGATGATGCATATTATGATAGTCTACTGGATTTTATACATACAAATATGGTCTGTATGAAAAAAGAGTAAGTATAAAAATACATTATCAATATTCTATATTGATTTTTAACAAGACTAACTATAGTTTGTACTATAACTTTTATTATCTACAGGTTGCATTTACACTAACAAATTTATTGATTTTCGGATATTTACAAACTTTGAGTGTTTCTTATAACAGCATTTGAAAATAGTTTAATTTTACTCAATAGCCTTTGAAAATTCAAGGTAATCTTCTATATTTGAGTCGTATTTCACAGACGATAAGTATTTAACTCGATTAAGAAAGCTTCGTATTTCCTTTCGGTCGATGTTTTGTGAAAGAAACGCTTCTAAGTAGAGTGAATATATGTACTTTTAATATATAACTGATCAATATTTATTCTAAAGTAAGTCAATCGATCGTTAAAAGATATTTAAGTCTGAATTTATTTTTAAGTGTCTGCTCCGAACTGTAACCTATTATTTTCATTCCACATCGTTACTGTGACTTGTTATGTAGCTCATTCAGATTTGATTGAATTTTTTCAATCACTTTATAAATCCATACCGTAGTTCGACTCCAATATGCAACATTAAACAAAAATAGCGCCAGGAATTAAAAAGTTAACGAACTGTAATGATGTCATTGCGGCCTGGAAGATTAAATAAGTTTGTTGTTTCACTGATCTGTGAAGTAATTGGTGTTTATATATGAATTGTGTCATAATAAGCGACAAGTAACAGGTCAATAACCATACGCACGCGATACATGCAGCCATAATTTCTTTATGTGGCTTTTATTTTCCGTGTTCAAATTTATTAATTTTAATACTCGCCTTTATAAAATAAAAAATATTTTTTAGTCAAGTAATTGTTTGTTTCACTAGAAATAGGCAAAAAATGATTTTTTTTTTCAAACCAATATGACAATATCTCCAGGAGTAGATTTGATCACGAATTTTCCTAAACTATAAATTCTTCTTCATTTTAATTTACAAACAAATTAAATCTCTTTACCACTTCCACGACTGCCTACTTGTTTTTAAAATCCAATACCGCCATTTTTCCTGCCAATATATCACACGACTTATTTCAAACCAGGTGCCTACAATGTTCTCTCCGTAACCATTGAACTCTGGAAAAGGATTTATCTGAAGTTTACAACATTGGAGAGTAATCAAATAAAAAGAATTCATTTTACTTCAAGATTATACTAATTCTAGTGATAATTGGCGCGCTACGCGCGCCCTCTCTCAGCTGTTTCCCGATTTCTTTCGAGTTTGAAGATCTATTCGAGATTTCGAGATACCTCGCAAAACGGCTCGAAAACCGAACGAATTTCGATCGCTTAATTTATATTAAGGAATATTGATTTTGCGGGTTGATTTAGAGTTTTATAGTATAAAATAACTTTATGATAAATGTTTAGATAAAATTTCCATCGTTTAATAAGATTAATTAATCCCAAAAAATTATGTCGTTGTATTCCAACGATGTAAATTTCACAATCTGATTTCGGATAATTCATCGATTAAGAAGTTCTTGGAACTTTCTTTCTCCTCACACTACTTTCTTACATCCCTTTAAATCTGCTCTCCTCTCCTTTACATCCTAATTTGAATTTCTTATGAAGCTACCAATATTTAACAAGAACATTTCGAGGTTATGTGACTTTAGCATTTTCACCATTATATTTATAAATATTTTTTCTCTACTAGCGGATTTTTATGTCCACGTAGTCCACCAATGAGAGTCAGTTTTATCCACCTAACAATATGGCTGATTTCCGATTTGAACATGGCTGCCTTCAATTCGATACTAATCGCGGTCTCTTTTTATGGATTTTTCTTAGCTATTTAATAACTTTTCTAAATTTATGATAAAGGAATTTCTACGAGGACGTAATTAACTTATTATAAGGAATACGCAAAAATAAAAAATACTGGGAGTAAAAATAAATCAAATGATAGCCTATATTATCGCATATTCACACAAGTACGCAGAGTTTAAAGATTTAGCCAATCATGCATGGAAACTGCGCTGTTTTGAATTGGAAAAAGTATCTTGTATAACATCGGTAATCAAGATAACTATCCGTACTTAGTAACAAAAAAAAATGACACAAAACGTACCGGCTAAAACACGTTAGATTTTTTATCGCTCCAAGTTTTTATGCTAAAATTATAAATGTTCTTATAGTATATCCTGCTTCAATGAAACGTCTTTTTACCGACTTTGAATTAATATTCATAAATGCAACTCAATGACTCACACTGCACCGCGCGACTTCATTACAATCCTCATAAAAAACTTCGTTTCCTCGTCTAACACAATCACCGCTACATTACAAGAGCACCACACGTGAGTCCAAACGTCCTACAGCAAACTGCACACTCACCTCTTTCTCTCGTTAGCAGCGAGGACCCACATATCCGAGATGCACCGAAATAAAAAAAAAGGAGAAAGTGAGTGAGCGTAAGCGGAAGATATGTGCGCGCGCGCGGGAATGTAGGTCGCTTGCGCCGCGATGGAAAACTTCTCTCTATATGTATGCTGCACGTGTATAGTACGGTTAAGGCGCGCGCTCTTATCGACCTTTGCGCAGCGGTACCTATACAGCATCGCAGCTTTCCCCTCGCGCGCGAAAATCACGCGAAGTGCGGCTCGTGACTGCGAAAATATAATGATGTATAATAGTCAATGGAAGAGGAGGGAAAGGTTTTTTGTTTTGGTTTCGTACTTTGAATTTTTTTTCATGCTGATTTGACTTATTATTTTTAACTGCGGACGCGTAGATGCTACCTTTTATTCGCAATGACTTGAAGAACTGTAAGTGACCAAGATGACGAGTGAAGATTAAAGGCTGAGAAAAATTAAAATAATGAAGACGTAAATTTTAACTACTACTAACAAACTCATACTGGCTTGTAAGAGTAAAAGAAAGTTTTACCGGAAGGAAAAGTCAACTTAATTCAGTCCATCTGATTATTTCTCTATCTCATTTTTATCTTTCATATTTCGGACAAGTATATATAATATTTCCGACTAAAAGGCACAAAAAGTAACTTATGATAAACGATCCGAATATCATTCCATTTCCTATATGCACCGCACGATGTACAAAACCAAACTCGGACCAAAATATCGTAACGACATTTCCGGGAAACCGTCACGTCTGCGTTTCGCCACAAACCTCTCATTTTCCTTCAACTCGCGCTTGAAGTTTTGACAAAAGCCGTCAGCGCGAACGTGGGCACAAATAAAAAAAGCTTTCCTTCCGCGTTTTGATTCGTGCCCAAGCGGTGACGTATAAACAACGTTGTTTTGACACATCTCCACGAAAAGAGGCCCGGAAAGTTTGTATACATATATATCGATCAGTTGACTATCTGAATTTTCAAGAATACAAAGGTTGTTTAAGATTTTTGGAAATACACGTGTTTACGGTGATTTCGTCGAGAATGCAACATTACGAGGACATTCGTGCACCTCAGTTATGTGAAAAATCTTCGAAGCGTGTAATGTATATACCTACTATAACGTCATTTTCAGTGAATATAGAAAAATCTTTAAACGCTAAAATAACGCATATATTACTATACGCTATACAACTCTGTTGGCAGGTCCACACCCAGGCGCATATATTACCACCCCACCACGTGTTGTATAGAGTCGGAGAAGCAGGAGAGTACTCGAGAGACGAGGGGTCGCACGAGCTCGAAAAAATCGAATGTGCAACTTACGGTGTCAGCGTTCCCCCGACGACTGATGCTATAAAACACCCTCGAGCCTTCTCTGCGACGATTCACGCACTCTTTCCTTCTATGTGGTGCTGTCGTCTGCTGCTGACGATGCTACACCGATGCACATGCCTTCCAACGTATGAAAATCCTTTTGCTTCGGTAAACACAGGCACGTGTAAGCACCTAACCGACGAGAAATTTAGAGGAACAAACGCTACGCGCCCTAACCTCGAAACGATTAAAAAACTAACGTCGTCGTCTTCGTCGTTGGAACGTCGACGGCGCATTGGACTCGACTGCGCCGCAACAGCAGTAGTGAAAAGCTCAGCGGCGAGCCGCGCACGCGTCGATTTCCTCTCTCTCTCTCGCTCGGTTCTTTGAATGTGTGTAGGTAATATATGAGAGCGCGCTCGTGCTATACGCCGCTCCCTCTCTACTGCGCCGGCGCGCGAACGCACCGGCGTTGAACTTAACGTTCTCTCTCTCTGTCTCTCGCGGCAGATATATACCGTTGGACGGCGTGTGCGTGCGTCTAGTAGCTGTCTCTCGTGGCTGATGCGGACGTTTGAATAGGTAAGTACCTATATGTGTAACTGCATCTATACGTGCAGGTAAGTATGAAGGAGTGTTTATGTATGTACTCTTTTATCTCTTTGGCTTTCAGTTCTTTCTTTGGTATAGGGATGTGTAGACGCATGTGGGCAGTTAAACTGTAACTTTTTGAACTATTATGATGCGAGAATATATAAATATTCACAAATGAAAGAGCCGTTTGGCTATTCCCAAAAGTGAGCAACGGATTGCTATATGGGTACATTTTATGATTTGGTTCCAAAATTAATTCCTCTTGTCACAAGAAAAAAATCCTTTTTTGCCAAATTATTTCCTCTTTAAAGAAATAGGGGGTCTAATTGACCGATAGGAAAATCTTCTATAACCAAAATTGTTTTGTGTGAAGAAGAAACCTCACCTTGTCCCTCGGGAAATAGTACATTATGCACCAAGGACGCAAAATGTATCATTCTCGACGAGTGCGAGCTTTGGGGCCGAGTGTAGCGAGGGCGCCAAAGACGCACGAGCGAGAATGATACAACATGGATCCATGGTATGGTAGTACATACTATTTTTTTGTCCGAAGGCCGTAAAATGAATTTTCGCTTCCCACATATGGGAGTCGCAAAATACTAATCGTATTATATTGATTTACATTGAATATTTCGCGGCCTCTATAGAAACCGCAAAAATTCATTTTGCGGCCTAAGGACAAAAATAGTATATTATGCACCAAGGGCGCAAAATGTATCATTATCGGCAAGTGCGAGCTTTGGGGCCGAATGTATAGCGAGAATAATACAATATACGTCCATGGTAGTAAGATATACTATTTTTTTGGTCCGAAGGCCGTAAAATGAATTTTTGAGGAGAAATAGTATATTGTGTGCCAAGGGTGTAAAGTGGGTTTTTAGACCGAGTCTGGGGTTGCAGTAGGAGTCGAGGTGAGCCAGCACGAGCCGAAGGCGAGTGCGTTTGCGAAGTGCGCACTTAGCCCTTGGTGCACACCATATTTTTTGTACCGCAAATATAGATTTTTGCATTTTCTTCAATTTATTTATTTTTTATATTTCTACTATTAAGAGTGAGATATTATTCCGGTATAAACGATATTTTTTATATAATATGTTTTTAAATCTTTTAACGTAGATAATGCAGTCTGCAATGACTTCTACTATGACAAAATCACTAATCTTAACGGTTTCAACTTAAAAGCAGTTGACTTTGCAGATGGTTATACGCAACGGACTAACTTAACAAAAACTGGATATGAAAGAGATACTGGGGGATACTGGGGGATTACATCGAATTATGTGTACCATGTTTGAGTACGTAAATGCAACATTGACGGTAAAATGGTCAAAAGATTTGGTATTCTTCAACATGATGTCAGCCACTCGTTGGATGAAGAAGGAAGTACGCCCCAACGATGAGATGGTCGCGGTGCTCCTAGCTTCTACGTTGGGTGTGGAGAGGACACAGCACTAACCTCCACACAGAACTCGAACACGAGCGAGACCAGCTCGCTATTTGTGTGGGAGTTCTTTGCAACGGCAGATCTTACTGAGAAGATCTGACTCCCGAACTAGAGCACGAGTGAGACCAGTTCGCTATTTTGTGTCTGAGTTCTTTGTGCGGCCGATCTTACTATGAAAAGATCGGCCTCCCACTCGCCAGCGCACTGGATGTCGGTCTGGCACTGCGTCTCCGCTGTCCGGGGGGGGGGGGAGTTGCTCCTCGGTCTGTGTGCTCGTCTCCTTCCGCTGGCTCCGCTGATGCTCCGCCGTCACCTGGGCAGCGATCCCTTGGCCTCCGCAATAGCGAACCAGTCCGACACGGAAAGCTCGTACTCAGACTCGTTCATACGTCGGACGAAAAGAGGAATAGGAGAGGTAGGAGGAGAGGGGACCCGGAGATCAAAAACGAGATAAAATCTCGTGGGTGATAGACAAATAATAAAAGTCAAAATGTCAATCAATGAGTCTTCACTCTTTATTACATCCGATAAACTTTTTGGCGACTGCCGGGACCATCCACCAAACGGGAATGTTCGAGTGTCAAAAGGCTGTCGGGCCGTCCAAACGCAGCCTGGCTTATAGCCGGAGGGCGCCGACTTGATAGTGGGTAAAGCGACGCGCACGACGCCTAGCGGCACGCGCGGTACTAGACTCTCAGCGCGGCGGTGCGGCGCGCTTGGCGCGCGATGCAAATTTCAAGCTTTGCAACTGCGCGGAGAGTCTTTACATTTGCAAATAGAAATGATTAATAATATTTATTATTGTTTATTTATTTAGGTATATAACAAACAATGGTGAGGAAGCTGTAGGTCTACTTGAAGATATATAACCCCAAAAACTGTCGATGTAGTTATGTTTCTTTGTTCTACGCGGTTAATATTTTACTTGTGGTTCGATAAGTATTCTACTTCTAAATTGATAGGAAATCAAGTCGACTTATTGTCATTAAATCTCGACCAGTCAGCGTGGCTCCTATTTATTAATATTGGTTGTGCCTCCATCATCTCCTTGACGCACATTCCAAAAAGATCCAGGTCATCTGCCTAGGGCTACATGCAAAAGAATATTGCTAATAAGTACTATAGCCGGAACTGGTGCTGTTAAATATTTCATTCAGTGTCGTCTCAGAATGAATCGAATTGTGCCGTATCGCTCAGAAATTATTGATTCGATTGAGGATCTTTTGAAGTCAAAACTGACGATCTACGGTTCGCCGAGCATGAAGGACTTGGCATCGATGAAGGCGTTTGAATCGCGTTATCGAAGCTATGACTACCACCTTACAAATTGTCGCAAAATGCTTGAAGAAAAACCTAATGTGGTTTGTTTAGTAGGTGACATACATTTGATGAAATCCAAAACTACAAATATATATGTGTCGAAGAATAGTGGGTCGGGGAGAGTATTCTGTTGAAAATGAGCGAGAGAGGGTTCATGATACTGTTTTTCAGCCGTGAAAGAATTATTTGCAGAGGAATCATGAAACTGTATTAAAGAATATTGAAGAAAATCTTAATATGGAAAATTTGTTTTTGAACTTCTATATCATTTTAGGTGGATGGAATTTGTTGCTTTTTGTCTTTTTTCTTGAAATAGTTATCTATTACAAAAATTTGATTTTTCACTCATAACGGACTTTTAACGTAATTATCTCGTATACTTTGCACAATTTTTCAAGAAATTCTGACTGAGCGAAAAATAATGTTGTAAAATAAAAAAAAAAGTCTTTTTGGTGTAGATAGAGAATGACAATTATCGTTCTGATGCCAAAATAATAAAGTAAATATTCTAAACAACGAATAATAAAAAATTGAAGATCTTAGAGGAATCGGTAAATTGACGGAAAAATTCGTCGATGAGTTTAGTATTTTTTGCGCTTCATCCATCCGTGGGAACCATGAATCCGTCGATAAAATTGGGGAAGCTAGGTATACATATAGGCAACGTCGTATATGAGATATATTAATCAATGAAACTGGCATCATGACAAATGTTGGAAATAGTCTTCTGAGATATGAGACCCGTGTATGAAGATCTTACCAGCAACGATTTGCTGGCGCGCTTATCTAGGTTTAATGCAGTAGTGCCCATAGCTCTGAAAGCCGTATTCGCCAGTGGCAAAAAAAAAATATACTTGATATTGCAGCAAGTATGGTTGATTGTATATTTACAACAACTGATCATCAAGTATAATAGATGTAATGAAAGTTTTGCGCCGGATCGACTATTAAAAGAAGTTGCTACAATTTCTACCCATGAAGCCGATTCCCGGCGCATATAATTTTCGAAGCAATCAATGAGCCAAGCTGAAAAAGGCCAATTTTCGGTGCAGGCATCGTTAAATAATTCGAGAAATAAGTGAATCATTATAATATAAAAACTATAAAAATATGAAAAATAAAAAGAAATTCCTTTCTTTAAAATTAAAGTGACCTATTGATTTAAGTTTATTGTCATTCTTAATAATCCGTCCCCAGTGCTCACTCGACACTTTGAAAGTCAAAGTATTGGTATAAGGTAACTGTATTTTTTAAAACATACATGCTATTACGTTAACAAGTTTAAGTTATTTTATCGACACTTTTTTCAAATATTTCAGTTGAAAATATTATCGAAATTCAAAAATTTTTTTGCGCTACTTCTTTTTTTCCTTTTGATAAAAATTTTAGTAGTAAAATATTTCTCTTTGAAAATTAAAATTCTCAATAATAATTCATAAATTTATTAAATATCGAAGAATAATGTTCAAATCAGCACTTTATCCTTTGTTTCAACTAATAATATTTGCAATAACAGTTATTCAAACTCAAGAAAAAAACAGCATGAATTTCATAACTAGTCAAGATACTACTTTTAAAATATCTGTAAGTTTTTTTATTTACTATAACGTGTATTTTCCATGTTATTATATTTCATTCAAAAAAATATTTTCCATTTAAAGGGACAAATTATTCAAGATTGCTTTAATAAGAAAACTAGAAATTTGGTTATAATAAGTATGTTAAACAACACATCTGTTGAAAACTTCATTTTTTTAAACCCCTCATATGTTAAATTAACACCTCTCAGTATATTCAGAGTTAGCACTAATAATTTCTTCAAAAATTACATACATAATGCAAAAATGTTAAAAATACATGCTTTAGACGAAATCAGGAAAACTAACCAAGTAACAAGTGTTATAATTATTGTTTTATCAATTAAGATATTTATAACTGTAATGGAAGATATAAGTGGTTCAATATGGTGGCATCACGAAGCATATTTTCTCATAGTTAATAATGACCCAATAAGTGGTTGCTATATGTCAAATGAATTTTTGAAAGTGATTTGGAAGTTTAATATTTTGTTTGTTACCTATTTATGTAAAAATTTTAATAATCAATTATTACTATACACTTTCAACCCTTACGCCGATTTAGCTCCAAATTTATGGAAAAAAGTACCTAAAGGAAATGAAACTTGGACACTATTTCAACATTTAATTTATTCCGAGTCAAGATTTAGTAAGTATTTTCAAAACAGTAAATTAATTAAATATTTAGTTATAGCTTATTGATTAATTAACGATGAAAAGATAATATATAATGAATTACCTAGTCAGTTATAATTGATTAAAATAAATTTGTCAGATATCCGACATGAACAAATAGTCATGTCAACTTTAGTGTCTGACGTGTCCAGAAAATTGGATAGGCCTTCGTTCTTATAATAAGAGATATAATATTATTTAAAATAATGGATTTCTGGAAGGAAAATGTCATCCTTAATTTATATCACAACTCCGAAAGTATACTTATGCTACAAAACTATCGGAAGAGTTTATCAAAATAGCCAAAAAGATCATAAAAAATATTAATATAAAATGCATCGAATATCACTAACTATGATGATTCATAACTTTAGATCTAATTAATCTTGTAATACGCGGCAAAAGACCAATTAAGCAAAAATACTTGCAGAAGTGTGATGCAAAGTAAAACTCGAATTTTCATTGAAAAATCCATTAATTTCAATATTGTAAACCCATTGTTAGAAATAAGGGCCTATGAGGTCAGACTAAGATGAATGCTTATTTTTCGAGCTTCAAAAACCGCTACCGAAATCTGATTGATATGAAACTTTATTCCCAGAACATATTGTATACTCCACTTGTTAATGTATTTGTTTATATCCGAAATACTAGATTGTTTAGAGTAATTCAATTAGCTATAGTAATAATGCTCATAAATGTTTTTATTTTTCTTCTATTGAGACAGTGAATATTAAATTATAGGTATAAGACATAAGTTTCTTTAAAATAAACGTAGAACTATGTGTTAGTTACTATATACAAATATATGAGCTATCTGATTTCTCTCTGTTTAGTTACGTTTTGATGTGTACAATCTATTTCTTGCGCGACAAATATACTTGGTATAAAGAATATTATATAGCAAGGAAACTTAATTATTTTAATTTTTCAATATTATTGTTGTATAAACGATATTTTTTATATAATATGTTTTTTAATCTTTTAACGTAGATAATGCAGTTTGTAATGACTTCTACTATGACAAAACAAATAATCTTAAAGGTTTCAACTTAAAAGCAGTTGATTTTGCGGATGGTCTTACGCAACGGACTGACTTAACGAAAATTGGATATGAAAGATTTACTGGATTATTTCATCGAATTATGTCTACCATTTTTGAATGCGTAAATGCAACATTGACGGTAAAATGGTCAAAAAATCTTGTATTCATTAACAATGATGGAGACGCTGTAGGTCTACTTAAAGATATAACCACAAAAACTGTCGATGTAGTTATGTTTCCTTCTTCTACGCGGTTAATATTTTTCTTGTGGAAAATACAATCATATCCCTTCTGTACTGTTCGGATCAAGATTTTAACTTCTAAATTGATAGGAAATCGGGTCGACGTATTGTCATTAAATCTCGACCAGTCGTCGTGGCTCCTGTTTATTACTATTGGTTTCGCTTCCATCGTCTGTTTAAGCCACATTCAAAAACGATCAATGTCATCAGCCATTTTGGAATTCGTTCGAATATTAACGAACAATACCTTTTTAAGCAAACCTAGGGCTACACGCAAACGAATATTTCTAATAAGTACGGTAGCCGCAACCGTTGCCGTTAATTGCTTCCTTCAGTGTCGTCTCAGCATAGACCGAATTGCACCGTATCGCTTGGAAATTGTTGATTCGATTGAGGATCTTTTGAAGTCGAACCTGACGATTTACGGTTCGCCGACCATGAAGGACTTGGCATCAACGAAGGCGTTGATATCGCGTTTTCGGAACTATGATTACCGCCTTACGAATTGTAGCAGGATCCTTGAAGAAAAACCTAATGTTGTTTGTTTAGTAGGTGACTTATATTTGATGAAATCCAAAACTACAAATATATATGTGTCGAAGAATAGTTGGTCGGAGGGAGGCGTCAGCTTAATACTCGCCACGGAATCGCCGCTTGGTTACAGATTTAATCGTATTCTATTGAAAATGAGCGAGGGAGGCTTTATAAGACTGTTTTTCGACCGCGAAAAAAATTATATACAGACGAATTATGAAGCTAAATTGAAGAAAAGTGAAGATGGTCTTAATATGATAAATTTGTTTCTGAACTTTTGTATTCTTTTTGGAGGATGGATTTTGTCGCTTTTTGTTTTTTTTCTTGAAATAGTTATCTATTACAAAAATTTGATTTTTCATTCACTTATAGCGGGCTTCTAACGTAATTTTTCACGGAATTGAGACTGAGGAGAGAGAGATATTATTTATCAAAAGTAGCATATTTATTTTCATATAAAGAAGGTCATATATATGAGTATTTCTCTGGAACTTTTAACTTTTAGCTAAATTGAAATTTCAAAATTTAATGTTGAGGCACACTCACGAAACTTTTTTTTCTGTTCTAGGTGCCCCAAATAACAATAAAAAGGGTTGACTTCTCATTTTTAAACATAGTTTTTTAATATTGTGTGCTTATGCTCGTACAAGTAAGCGTGAGCGAATACATGTAAAACTGCCTTACAATCACTTTCGTTTTTTATTTCCTTAAAAATAAATCCGAATTTTGTTAGACACCCCGTGAATTTTTTTGAGAAAATGTATGTAGAAAAAAGAGCTATACTCAAATCAGGACTATTTACAGTTATTTATGCACCAAAAAATGATAATTTTTTAGGCGAGGTGCCCATCGACACCGCGTGCGTTAGTAGATCATAATTAAGTTTCTATAAGAGGCACACTTAAATAACCTAAGTCACATTTTGTTCATCTTGCCAAGACAAGTAATTTACGCCCTAGGAAATTGAAAAAACACGAAAGTTATTTTTTTTAATCGACAAATAAAGTTTATTTTTTATTTTTACCAAAACACAGCGTCGTGGAAATAAAGCTATCCACTTTTTTTTAAAGGTAGGCACATTCCATCAAATAACGTACTTTTGAATATTTAACAAGGGATGATAGCCTAAAAAAGTTGGTAAAGCTGGTAAATTTGTAAAAGAGTTATTTTTTTTTAATGTAAAAAGGATGAACATTTCCTGCAGTACACAGGCAAAATCTCTAAATTTAGGCCTTTTCCGATTGCCGATTGAGCTTACCCTTGTTTAAAAGTGAGTTCTATGTAGTGGAAGATGTTACTGGAAGTGGATTTTATAAATATTTGCTTGACTTACAAGGGGAGCACCAGGGATGCGGGTCCTGGATTTTCCTACTCTTACAGGAAACACTTTCTTTTGACAAATAATGAGACACGTGTCTCAGGGTTTTTCTGAATGGGCTCTTTTTTTTTTGTTCTTGAGTAAAGTCAATGGCATTATACAGTGTAATGTGAAAAA
>JAPYZO010000541.1:0-25150 GCA_030522905.1 Torymus flavipes | reverse complement strand
CACACACACATCATATACGCAGAGTCGCGTTCCTTTTCCGCTAGCCGTCTATTTTCGATCATACTCGCGCGCGCGTTGTGAGGGAAACGAGCTGGAATTGATTGGAACTCTCGTAGGCGCGAGCGAAGTATAAGGTATACAAGTGCACATCGCGCAAAAAATGTTTTTCGGAGGGGAGAGCGACGATGACCTTTGGCGAGGCGCGGCATCATAGCGACGAGTCCGGGATTTTAACGAGGCGGCACGCTGAATTTTTCATAAGCGCTACTTGTATACGCGTCTTCTTCTTCTTCTTTTTTTCAAACCATTCAGCCGCGCGTAATCGAGAAAAGCGCGCGCGCGCATTCGTATATATATATATATATAAAACACGACGTCGTGCGTCGCCGGGAGCGGTTAAGTGTGCGCGAGAGAGAGAATCGCGGAGGGGAAAATTAGGTCAGTCGATGTTTGAAAAAGTTATTATACATGCGCGCGCGTCGTATAATATCCTGCAAAAAGTAGGCTCGCGGGGGATGATATTGTGTGTATACCGTCCGTTATATATCCAGTAAAAATAACGCAACGCCGGCCAGCGTCTTTTTTACTTCTTGCCCGCGCGCCCGCGCTGAATTTATCTGCGTTCTCAGATAAAAGACGCCGCGTTTTTTTTTTCCTCGGGAGATGAAAAAAAATGAAGGAAAAAACTGGCACGTATGTGTACTCTCGCTGTAACACACTGCGTATCTGATTTTCAGCTTTAATTATTGGAAAATAAACGCGCCGACTACGTCATTCCGCTCTGCGCGCGTGTAGGCGTTCTTATATGAAAAAAAAGAGGACAACATTTGGAAGAGAGAGATTTTTTTCCACGCTTAAATCGCACTGTACCCTCATCTCTCTCTCTCTCGGCCCTCTTGTCGCGGCCTCTCCCTTATCTCGTGTACGCTTTCCCGCGCGTCTCTTAAAATTAATAGTTACCGACGTTGTTTATATTGCGCTACATTTCTCGACCATTTGCCGCTCGCGGACTGACGGGCGTATAGAGCGCCCCGCGCTGTTATCATCACTGCGGGCCGGAATTAAATAGACGGTATTAATAAGCGGTTGGGATTAACTGTTTACAATTTCTCGAAAAAATTAGGGCAATTGTCCCGAGAAAAGTTTACCTCGCACTACAGTCACAAGCCCATATATATTTATGTATACTAAAGTATTAATTGTAATTAAAGAGCCAGTGCGTTTTTCTATACGAATGCGAAAATCTTGCTCGCCCTTTCCGCTTAAGTAATGTGGTAGCGGCGGCGCACGCGGCAAATATTTCAACTCTTTTGGTAAAAATACTTGTGCTTAATTAAAATGAATTATTCAGTAGGTTCAGTCTACCAAACAATGCTGGAGATTGAGGTATGCGGCTTTTTAGCGCGCGCGCGCCGATTGGAAGTATATAACTCAAAAAGCGTGCACGCGTATATTTGTTTTTAATTTAGACTTTATCAAAGTTGCGATGTTTGCCCGTTAATTGCGATGGTATCAGCATGTTTAACAATCAAATGACAAATGAGAAAAGAGGGCCGGCCAATAACCAAAGGGATTTTATTCCGCGCCCAGGCGTGGCAGAAAGCGAAATTAATGATCGCAGCACGCGCCGCAGTCGATCGATCAAAATACATCAATTCTCGTCCGTTCTCTCTAATTAAAATAAATGAGTCTATAAGAATTCCCGTGAAATATTTGCCGGAATAACAGAACTCTAATTAATTAAACAGGGAAATTATATTCGCGCGATAATGTTTAATGTATACGTGTATATGGAGTGGCCCGAGCTTTTCTCCGAATAATTTTCTTTTCATATATATACACGCGCGCACAAGCATTTGTCAAACGTTTGATAGGTATATTTCAAAAATTGAAGGAATTCCAATAATTTTCCGATATGACGTCATGGGATTCCCATATATATATATATCAAATTTTTCGTCATTATCATTTTTAATGATATCCTATGTACCTATATTCAAAGTCAGAAAAAGTTATAATGCTCAAAGCAGTCGTTAGCATCGACATAAACTAGGGAAAAACCCCCCTATACATATAATGTCATGGCCAATTTTAGCCATACGAACTAGGTTTATGACCCCTCTACGGCCGAGTAGCGCCCGTGGCGATTTTATTAGCATAACACTGTTTTGTCCGCCTCGACATCAGTCATCCGGACCGCTCATATTTTTTTATTAAATATCGAAATCTTTCATTCACGCTGCGCGCTTCTCCCTCCGCCGCTATTCCCCTTCAATTTATTTTATCGCGGCCGCGTCTTCTTCCTCCTCCTATCCCTCTCCCATCTTTTTTGCCTATTCTTTATTTATGACCCGCTTTCTTCAATTTACTGTATGATCTTCCGCGCCCTCAGACGGGCTTTTTCCTACACGGGCTTGAGGATTTTTTTTTCGGCGGGCGAAATTGGCAGAACTTATGGCGGATTAAAGAGAGCAGCTCCGATCCAATCAGACGGAATTTTGTATTCATTGCCGCGCGCGCGCACGCGGCGAAGGGAAACAAATTCAATTTCTGTAATAACCCGTGTTTTTTCTCTCGACTCGGCTTGTAAAGGTCAAGTCCTATTGATCGAATATATTATCATATTCTTTTTTATGAGCCTAGCGGAGGAGTTTTGATTTTTTTCTTTAATGAAATATGCTACCCGCATATTTGTGGTAAAAACGGTAGCATAGATTTAATATAATATACAATGAAGATAATATTAATTAAATCGCTGAACTATATTTCGTTGAAAAATATTTTATATATTATAAAAAATAAAACTGAAACTTATATTTTTAATTTTTCTAAAGAATTTATCTTCCCTCGATCTAAGATGATTTTTTTTTTATACACGACGGAGCAAATATTAGTTTTTGATGAGGTTTATAACTCCTAATAAAGACTTTATTATTTAATAAACGTACAGCTATATATGTGAAAGAATCCCACACGGCGCCTGGAAAAATACAATAAAGTTTTACTTCGGACAAGCCTTCGACAAGATTGAACATCAGATTTTTACTATATAGGCGTCCCCGATACAGTATAATCTTCGAAAATGAAACCAGCAAGTTCACAGCATCTGACATTCTGCCTCTTCCCAACTATAAATTTCTATTTACAGACAAACCCGTACGATTTTTCAACTCCGGTAGAATTTTTTGCAACCTCACTCAGAGGCTAATCCCGGCAATTTGCGGCCGCCCGTCGTCGAAATGAGAAATCTCGGTGGAAATTAATCGGGTGTCGTTAAAAAAAAAAACAACCATCTCATCCGACAATCATTTCTCTCTCCTTCCCTCTAATTTCGTCTTCATTAATTTTCAATTTGCCCTCCCCGCACTCTTTCGCCCCTCACGCGTCTCCGCATCGCAGCTCTCCGCGCGTCATCATTATTGTTTCTCCATCTCTCTCCTCGCTCGCGCGCAGGTATTATAGACCTATATATACCTACCACCCGTCATATCACATACACGCCTTGCGCGCGCGCGTGCACCCACCCTCAATATCTTCCACACCCTAATCCTTCCCTCTCTCTCCCCGACGATAATAAGAACTCGTCCTCGAGTATAGTGTGCTCGTTCCCCGTCGCTGACGGCGAGATCGTTGTTTATCTTCTTCTTTTACTACTTCTTCCAACATACCTACCCATCTCACCTAGCTACCTCTACTAAACTCCGTTCCGTAACGCGCGCGCGCGTAAGCGAGAGAGAAACGCGAGACGCGTGTATATACGTCGCGCTCGAGAGAGCGCCTCCTGGTGTTCACCGGAGCGGAGCCGAGAGTGGAGCAGCAGCAGCCAGCATAGTAGCAGCAGTAGCAGTCGGCGGATAATCGCGCGCGAGAGAAGAGCGTATAATCACAACAATACGACCGTCGTCGTGTGTGCTGCGCGCAGACGGCCGTACGCACACACTTGCGCGCGCCGCCGTCAGAGTTATCTACTTGATCGTCCTCGTCCTCGCGCGCTCGCACAG
Organism: Torymus flavipes; assembly: GCA_030522905.1. Classification (NCBI taxonomy): domain Eukaryota; kingdom Metazoa; phylum Arthropoda; class Insecta; order Hymenoptera; family Torymidae; genus Torymus; species Torymus flavipes. Next base: position 21,149 of record JAPYZO010000541.1, on the reverse strand, counting down.
CAGCAGTAGCTGAGCACGCAGGTGTATATCTCGCGCGCTTGTGTGTGTACCTATATATATATAGATATATATAAGTGCGAGAGAGAGAGGGAAGAGTGTTTTTTTCGGGGAGGAGCTGTGCGCGCGCGCACTACTGATCGCGCGCGCTCGGCCGCGGCCGAGAGCAGAGGATAGTCCAGAGACCGAGAGCGAGACTACGAGAGTGTGCAGAGAGTGAAGTGAGCGAGCCCGAGAGCAGGATGTCCGTCCTTGCGATGATCCAGTGCTTCCACTTCTGACGAGAGGCGCACCCGGGTTCTCTCTCGCGCGCCTCCCTCCCCCCGCAGAGACGTACGCACACCACAGGCTATATACATAAAACGCGAGAGCACGTATTTTTTCTCTCTCTCTCTCTATCCCCGGGGGATTGGTAGAGTCCGGTGGGTGAGAGAGAGAGAGAGAGAGAGAGGGAGTTTGTCTTCTGTCACTTGCGACCTGCTCCGCTGTACACCTGACGGTTTATTGCCTCTCTCTCTCCCGGGAGAGGCTCGTACGTGTGCGCTAGCTACTACTTGTCACTGGCGCGGGAAGAAGACGAGACGCGGCCTTGTGTGGCTTTTGGATCTTTGTGCAGTGCAGAAAAAGAGACAGAGATAGAGACTGTGCCGTCCGTGCGTGCTGTCGTGTATTATTAGTACGTAAACACCTTCCCGTTGCCGAGGATGGTCGTTGCTAACATTGTTTTGGTACGGTTGTGCTGCCTTGAGCTGCGCAAAGATTCGGAGTCCGCAAGTCGCTGATGTTGCACTCCTCCAGTGGAGCAGGGCCAAGTGATTGTGTGCTGTAGACTGTTGAATTGTGTTGGGGAATTACAAAGTGCTGTCCTTCTTTTTTAGCATTTGGTCGATGTTTGAAGAAAAAAAATACAGTGCCCGGTTGACAGCAGCAGCGCTGAGGCTGTGCTCAGGCAGGTGGAACCTGGGATTTAACTAGTGAACAGACTTTTGACAGACGAGTCTTTCCTCACTGAGCATTAGTGAACTTCATGCTTCTGGATTTCCCATTCTGTGCCAAGAGAATCCTCAGGAGCAATGGCAGGCACCAAGTCAACGGAGAATGCCGTCCAGACCAGGCCTGTCGAGGTCTCGGAGCAGCTGCAGATTGGCGAAAAGTTCGTCAAGTGGGACGAGGTATGAGTGTTTTTAATTTGTGAATGATGTCTTGACTGCACAGATGTCTTGCGAGCAGTTCAAATTCACTGTAATAACAATGAACACTAGATGAGTCAGAAAATATTTTTTCAATAATAGATTGATTTAACTTTACTTGAATGTTCAAAAACAGAAATATTATGATATTTTCAGCTGAATTTATACATAAAGAAATTACATACAGTAAAGATTATCTGGTCATTTTAATCATCCTCAGAGTTTGTTATTTTTTAAGAATAATCTTTGTAATATCAACACATAATTTTTAATATTTTTTTCTACATATTTTTTGTGTAATTTGAAAAATAATTTTTACTGTATGTTTATTTCATTTTATCATTGAGAGAGGAATATTAGATTGTGTAAAAATACTTAATATAGATTTAGACATAAACTATGTCATGTTCAACATGAAAGATGTTTACAAAATAATTTAATAGTTTGATATAATGATATTGGAGCAAAGTGATTAAATTGTAGTTGTACTTTAAATATTAGTTTTACACACTTTTGAAAGAGTTTTTGAGGTAAGCACTATCATATCATTTAACTTGCTCGAATGTAGGATTCCGGAGTAGCAACACCGGTTACTTTGAAAGTGGACAAACATGGTTTTTACCTGCATTGGATAGATCAGCACAACGAAATGGATATGCTCGATATAGCAATGATTCGTGACACACGAACAGGGAAATTTGCTAAGATACCCAAGGTGAATATTGTAACTTAAAGCTAAAAGCTTGGGTTCTTAATAAAACTTGTGTATAACTTTCAATAGTTTGAGTCAATACTGCATGTACAGAATTAACATTATTTTATCACCTGTAACATAATCTTTCATAATTCTATTGTATCCCTGCATGAATACTAGTGCTACATAATGCTGCAGCATAATAATTATTGGTAAAATTATAAATAGAACATAAGATACTTTATACTGCATAAATATACATCTATTTTTCTTACTCATGTTTATTACTAAATATAAAACCCCTATTGTAAAACTGGAGTTAAAATAAGGATTCTACTTTTGTAAGATAATACTGTAAGATTATATAGTATTAAAAATGAAGTACAGAAAATCAAACTCCAAATAAAGAAAGATTTAGTTAAGCCTAAAATTAGATTTACTCATCATTACAGATTGAGATTCCTTTTTTAACTTCTATATTTTAAAGTAAATTGTTTGTAACTTGAAAAACTTTTAGTTAAAAATAATTATGAATACAATAATTATTTTTTAATTTTTTTAAAAAGTCAATAAGCTATTTATATGTCAATAAATTTTCATTTTCTACTATTTTGTTAAGTTGCAGTGGTTTACAGACAATACAATTATTTTAAAATGATATTTCAAAATAATTTTAATAATTCATATACATTATATTTTTCCAAAAGTATTTTATTGTTTATAAGTAAATAGATTATCTAATAAACATACTTTTAATTAAAAATGATTCAATTCTCAAATTAAAAAAATTGAAATACATTTAATAATAAACGTGGTTTTATTTTCTCATTATTTGGAAATATACCTGTATGAATAACAAAGTTGGCTTTTAGCTTATTATTGAGTATATTTTATTGGAAAATGCATTGAATGAGATAATAATATATAACCATTTGCAGGATCCAAAATTAAAAGCACTTGTATCAATGGGCTCTCAAGATTCTTTAGAAGACAAGACTGTTACGATCTGTTATGGTTCAGACTTTGTAAATATGACTTTTATTAATTTCTGTACAACACGTGCTGACATTGCACGACACTGGACCGATCAACTTCTTTACTTGGCTTATAATCTCACTCAGCTTAATACTAGTACAATTATGTTCTTGCAAAAAGCACATACAAAATTGGCATTATCTGCTGATAAATTTGGAAATATACCTGTTAAAAAGTAAGTATATTTTATCCTTTCACTTTTATTTTTTTAAATGTTTAATATCTTAAATAACAAATTATACATAGTCTTTAAAAATTACAAAATTTAAATTATATTGTGTACCATAAAGTTATTTTCAAATAGAATTTACCATTCTATTTTTAGTAATAATTATTATACAAACCATATCTTTTTAGAATTATATTAATATAAATCTTACTAATTTTTTAGTATTATCAAAATGTTCACACAAAACAAAGATGATCGAAAACGTGTAGAAAAGGCCTTAGACATTTCTGGCTATGCCTCGGGCAAGAATGATTCTATTCCTTTAAATAAATATGAATTTGAAGAATTCTTCAACTTTTACAAATCTTTAACTCAACGTACAGATGTAGAAAAAGTTTTTGAGGAAATAGTTGGAAACCCTAAGAGGAAATTAATGTCCGTACCACAATTTGTTGAATTCTTAAATCAAACTCAGCGTGATCCACGTCTTAATGAGATCTTATATCCATATGCCAATGCTGCAAGAGCAATGGAAATTATTAATCAGTATGAACCAAATAAACAAAATGCCCAAAAAGGCATGCTAAGTTGTGATGGATTTCTACGTTACCTCATGAGTGAAGATAATCCTATTGTTGCTGTGTCTAAGTTCGAATTATCAGATGATATGGATCAACCACTGGCTCATTATTTTATTAATTCTAGTCACAATACGTATCTTACAGGTAAGACTTGTGGAACATTTTTAGTGTTCAATTATTTTTCTGTTCAGTTAATGCTCAAGTAAATTTAAATTTAAAAATTGTTGTATTTATGATGTTGATTTTCTATCTTTTTTCAATACTTTAAAATAAGCACAAAACTTGTTATGAAGATACATGAATTATTATAACATAAATTTTACAGGTCATCAATTGACTGGAAAAAGCTCTGTAGAGATATACCGACAATGTCTACTTGCTGGATGTCGTTGTGTTGAGCTTGACTTCTGGAATGGCAAGTTTGATGAACCAGTCATTGTTCACGGGTAAATATTTTTCACATTTTATTATAAGTCTTATGTAACAAGAAGAAAAGTTCTTATTTCAACATTTTAATTTCATATTTTTAAATTTTATTTATAAATTATATTTGAACTAAATACAAAAATACTTTTACTTAATTAATGATTATTTTACCAACTTATTAACTTAATGACAGGTATACGTTTGTACCTGAAATTTCGGCTCGAGATGTGATTGAAGCGATAGCTGAGAGTGCCTTTAAGACATCTGAGTATCCTGTGATACTTAGCTTTGAAAACCATTGTAATCCAAGACAACAAGCCAAGATTGCTCAGTATTGTAGAGAGTACTTTGGAGACATGCTTCTTGAAGCACCTCTTGAATCTCATAAGGTAATATGATATCTTATACAACATTTTCTTAAAGTGTATTAATTTATAAATGACTTCAGTACTAGAGCTGTGAATATTAATGATAAATCTAACGTAAAAAAGCAAAAACAGAATATGTCAAACAGAAGTTTTAATTTTAATGAATTTCAGTTAGAACCAGGTCAGGAATTACCACCCCCTGCATTGTTGAAACGAAAAATAATAATCAAGAATAAGAAGAAGCACCACCATCATCATCATAAAAAGCACCAAAAGAAACCACAAATGCATGTTGAGGGCATAGAAGAGGGTATTGAGCCTAATGAAGCAAATGGGAGTGAGACTCAATCAGCTAAGGGAGAAAATGGACCTCCACCTGACATCATTCCACAAAGTGAAGTAGTTGATGGGGTTGTAGTGGGTAATGGGAATAGCGAACATCAAAATGGAGAAGTTCACCCACCCATGTTGCAACAACGACAGGGTAGCAAGGACAGTACACAAGATGATGATGGTTTGGTTCTTTTTTTACTCAATAAAATAGAATACCACCATTGTATCATACAAGTAGAATAGAAATACAAGAGTAGTTTTGTTGTTTATTTTTTTATTTTTATTTGCTCATTATGTAAATTTCTGTTTTCAGAAGATGAAGATGAGTCAAGTACTGAGGAAGATGAATCTAACATAGAAGATGGTAAATTACAAGGTGATAAAGAAGCTGAAGCTAAAGCAGCCAAAGAAACAGAAGCTGGAGCCGAAATTTCAGCACTTGTTAATTATGTTCAACCTGTTCATTTCAATAGTTTTGAAAGTGCAGAAAGTAAGAATTTTGATATTAAAAAAAAAAAAAAAAATTCGCAAAATTTGTATTTATTAATGTTTATTGCTTTGTCATTATGAGTCATTTCAGTTGAATTTAACATTATTTTATCACTTTATTTTTATACAAATTATCAAATTTTCAGGAAAAAATCGAATGTACGAAATGTCCTCGTTTGATGAAAAACAAGCTACAACTCTCTTGAAAGAACGACCACTGGAGTTTGTCAATTATAATAAACATCAACTTTCACGAGTTTACCCTTCAGGCACGCGTTTTGATTCAAGCAACTTTATGCCGCAAGTTTTCTGGAACGCGGGCTGTCAACTTGTAGCTTTAAACTATCAAACTTTAGGTGAATAATTTTATCTTTCATATGTATAATCACCTCGAGGTATTACAATTTTTTTTTTCCATTATTCGAAGAAATACTTTAATTACAAGTAGATAGTAAATCAGAAAGTATTTTATATTTTATCCAACCGTAATGTTTTGAATTAAAATTTAATGAAATAGAAAGCGTTCTTACCAAAATTATGATTTTTATAATTTCAGATCTCGCAATGCAACTAAATTTGGGTATTTTCGAATATAATAAACGTTGTGGATTCATATTAAAACCGGAATTTATGCGTAGAAAGGACCGTCGATTGGATCCTTTTGCCGAGTCGACAGTTGATGGCATAATCGCTGGAATGGTTCACATTCACGTGATATCGGCTCAGTTTTTAACGGATAAAAGAGTTGGAACCTTTGTAGAAGTTGATATGTTTGGTCTTCCAGCAGATACCGTCAGAAAGAAGTTTAGAACAAAAATAGTCCCTAATAATGGCATTAATCCAGTGTATGATGAAGAGCCTTTTGTTTTTAAGAAGGTGAATAAATTTACGAAAAAAATAAATAAATAATAGTAAATGTAGTTCAGCATTAAAATTTTGTAACTTTCAAAACCATTATTTTTTAACGATTTATAAATGTGATCATGCATTATTTAAAAATATGTTGCAAATTGAATAACAGAGAATTGGTAAAATTGTTTTACAGGTCGTACTACCAGCGCTGGCTTCTATTCGAATAGCAGCATATGAAGAGTCAGGCAAGATGATCGGACACAGGGTATTGCCGGTCGTTGGTTTGTGCCCGGGCTACCGTCATGTAGCCTTGCGTACCGAATGCGGACAGCCGTTGCCGTTGGCCAGCCTCTTTTTGAACGTTATTGTGAAGGACTACGTGCCAGACGGTATGAGCGACCTTGCCGAGGCCCTCGCCAATCCGATAAAATATCAAAGCGCACTCGAGAAGAGAGAGAAACAGCTGGCCTTACTCACGGATGACCTAGAGGAACCATCTGAAGGCGACGTTGAGGTACAGTTTGTTTATTTTATGTCCGTCTGTACGACAAGCCCCTCAAAGCATGAATTTCCGTTTCCTCTCCTACGTGTAAGAAAACATCCATTAAAAAAGGTTGCCTTGTCAGTTGGGTTTATATTTGGCACTTGTCAATCCAAAATAATGGCGGATAACTGAGTGAATATAAGAGTAACAAAATTTTAAGCGAATTTGTTGAAAGAATGAGATTGTAAAAATTATTTGTGTTGCTGCGTGTAGAAGAGATATAACATATATTATATATAATATATTATATTCGTTACTATTTTTAAAGTAAATTTCAAGAGATCGATTATTCAAACGAAGTCTTTTTAATTGATCATTTTCTGTACCCCAGCCCTATAGATTCATATTCTTTACACTCTTTTTACTAATCTTTTAACCCCTAAATTCATTTTATTTTGCATAACATATTGATATTCTAACTAACTGTTATAGATTAAAGAAAAGGTTAAGGAAAAAGGTGGCAGTGGACCAAGTTCCTCTAAGCCAGCCGTGAGTTCTTAAATGATTCACGATCTCTGGTTGGAAAATTCCATTGAAAACTATCAAATTTTATGTTGTTTCTGTTTAAATCTAAATTTAGCGTATCATATTCCAAAATATCAATGAGGCGAAAATTCTGAATAGAATTTTTTTTTTTTTAAACTAGGCAAAAGTTTTTTTTGATTAAGTATATTATTTTTTTTTTTTATAATAAAACAAAAGATTTTTGATTAAACAGAATAAATATGAATTAACTGAATATATTTTCTAACAATGGATGAAATGGATTAAATAACATATCTTTTAATATTTTCATACAATGTTATTTAAGTGACACCAATATTGTAAAAATCATTTCTATTTTATATTATAAGCTTTCTTACAATTTTTATTCATAGCATAATAATTTCCCCCTTCATAAATGTATAAAATTATGTACTTGCCAAAATTCTCGTGTTTTTCAAGTCTTTTTTTTAATTTTGATGAAGTATCAATAACTTCGGACTGCGATAGTAAAAACATAAAAATGAAATTGAAAGAATTTTTTTATCAGCCTTTATAAATATTTTTATTAGTACTTAATAATGTTATAAGTGTTTTCAATGAAATCGTCCTACCGAGCGATAGGAAAAAACAAACGTCTTCTCTTTTCGTCAAATTGGTCTTTTTGTCATCAGGACGAGGCTGGAAAATCGAAGCGGGTTCAATCGATCGGGGAATTGCCGGGGTTAGCGCCGACTGTAGGAAGTCCGCATGGAAGGCCGTCAATAGGAGTGATAAATACGTCCGATTCGCAAGAGCTTGAGGACGGCGCATCTTCACTCACTGTGAACGTGGCCGATGCCTCCTCCAACAAGAGCCCTCTCAACGCCAGTACAAGTGAGTTGTTTTGTTGTTTGGAAGGCGGGTTTATTATCTGGAGCTGCAAGTATCTAACGATTTTTCAAAACAGGCTCCTTCTCCGCAGCCTCCGAGGAGATTGTGGCTGAGGCGTTGGAGAAGCTGATGGAGAACAAATTGGTCAAGGAGAAGAAGTCTGAGCTGGAGAAGAAACTGGAATCTTTAAAAAAGAAACAAGAGAAGGTATTTATGTACTTTTTATATTGAAATAATTGTTGTATTAATATAAAAATGTATAAAATGCAAAAGTATTTAGTATTAATTTATTTTTTATAAATATTAAAAGTATATATTGTTTAGGAAAAAATGCGTGTTCAATCTGCTAAAGGGTCTGTAGATGGAGAAAAACAGAAGTCAAAGTTCTACATGAGTCACAAGCTAGTGAAACGCCTGTCCAATAAAAATATGTTAGTAAACTTTTATTTATTTTAAAACTGTATCAATACTTGCTTTGTATTACTATTTTTTTGCTAGCTAATCTTGCAGACGAGATAAATATGCTTAAAATTTCTTATGTTAACAAAAGTGAGTTCAATTTTGATGAATAAATTATCTTGATTTTAGTTTCTCCAGTGAAGTAGGCCTCAGCAGCTTGGCTTTGCCGGAAACTGCAGAGTCCGCCGAAGCGGACAATCGCGAGGGTAACGAACCACCCAAGGGACTTCCAAGAAGTCAGAGCGAACGTCTGCTCGCAGTATGCAAAGAGCATGTTCAACAAGAGCGCGAGTTGCAAGAGAAGTACCACGAGAGCATGTTCGCCACGATAGACAAAGTAATGAAAACGTCGCAGTCTAATCAGCTGAAAACGCTCCAGGCGCTCTATGAACGTGAAACCGCTGATGTTAAGAGAAAACTGCAAACGCAGAGACATGAGGAGGTGTGTTTTGAATTTAAAATAAAACTTTCTTAACCTTTTTTTATTATTTTTTATAAAAATTGTTAGAACTTACATTATAGAATGATATAGTGCACAAGTTTTATTTTTAATCATCATTCAGCTGTTATTATATATTTTATTCGTTCTCATTTTATAAATAGGTAAAAGAATTGGCAAAAAATCATAAAGATAAAGCTGAATTTGATCGTATGAAGAGAGAAGTAGCAAAATCAACTGTTGAGAAAGGTGTAAACGAGTGTACTAGATTGACTAAAATGTACGAAAAGAAGAGATTAGAATTGGAGAAGCAGCAAGAAGATGTACGACAGAAATTCGAAGAAGAAAAAATACGGGTAACGTATTATGTAAATTTTAAGCGTTACAATCTATTAATTTTAATTAGATCACCAAATATCAAAACAATATTTATTAACATAATAAAGCGGTACTATGTAATATTCACATTTATGTGCATGTATTCTTTGTTCAGTCTATATTGTCTAAACTTTAGTCCTAAATTTATGAATTAATTTTTTATTCTATTAAAATGTATTTAACAGGATGCTATAATTACCATTTTTTTGTGTGAAACAGGTCCGAACTGCTCTACGAGCGGAGTACAACAGTCGTTATAGCAAGTTCGATAGTGGTGAATTGGATTTATCTCCAACAAGTACTAATCAGGGTGTTGCTGATACTCTTAGTGGAAAGACTTACTAGCAGGAGGCTGGACGTTCCCGTTGGTTAAGATGTTTCCAACGAAATAGACGTCAATGAAGCAAATCGGTGAAATTGTGAATATCCACCTTAAATGCTGTGCAAAAGGCAACCCTCAATTAAGAAGCTGAAACCTTCAAGAGGTATTGCACAGGAAAAACGCGTCGCAATGAATGCAAGATGAAAGCTGCATTTTTAGTATATTCAACATTCCGATCCCCCATTGTAACTGTTCTTCAAGTGGACAAAATTGTAGAACGATTCCAAAGTTGTTTGATGAGGAGACAAAATGTGTCTGCGTTTTAGTCTTCACGAATTATAAGAGTGAGAAATGGAGACGTGTCATATGAACATGTGTAAGCATACAACACCACTTTTTAGAATTTTGACTTGCAGTCACAGTATTAAGTAACAATTAAAAAGCGAAGGACTTTTGAGATAGAGCCTCCCATTTGTTCGACTACACAGGTGAGCGTGACTTGTAGGCTTAAAGAAGGAGTGAAACAAACATTGGACTCTGACTTCATTCATACTATGGGCATGTGATTCTAAATAAGTGTAATCTTTTTAAACTGTAACTTTTAACCTTGTTGTTATATACATAAGGCGTTATTCTTGACTCAACTAACACTAATTAATCTCGAGAACAATTTTCTTGATAATGAAAAAAAAAATCATCCGGGAATCGAATAAGAGGCCCGAGTCAAATCTCACTGGCCTAGTGGAAAATTGAAGTCTTTGAAATGTTGCATAAAACACACACCGTGTCACGTGTGCAATCAACTTACTTTTAATTTAATGAAAACGCGTATCCGTCGGGAAGAGTGTAAATTGATTTTAGGAAAGTGCGTTAAACAACTTGAGGTAGGAAATATTCGGCTATTTGTAAATTTGTACTTTACATTCTCACCATGGAAGTTGAAAACAAAAACAGAAAATCGTGTGCTTCAACTAATCACGATACAACTCGCAGGATATTTTTTTTTATATTAAATAAGAAAAAAACTTTTGATATTTATTGAAAACGTGAGAATTAATACTAAATTGCGAGAGTGAGTGAATATGGTACACAAAATGGGTCAGAGTAGACCACTTTTTTTCGAGAAGACAATCAAAAATGTTACGCCCGCACACATTAGGCGACTGTAACATTTTCCTTGTTATTATTACTCATACGATACGCGTATGTATAAATTAACACATCTATACATTATAAAAAAACTGCATAAACTATAAATATAAACAATAAGAATAATGAAGATAATAATATTAATAATAATTATTAACAATAACGATTAATACAAAAATTACACCATAGTCGTAATATGATAAACGCAGTGCGAGAATTTCAAATTTCCTCGTCGCGACTATAAACGTTTGAAAGAATAAGAGATGGAATAATAAAATAATAAGTGAAATTGTAGTCATCCCAGTGACGACGCGAACTTTGGAAATGCCATTCAATGTTTATTAGCCTAGCGATATATAAGCAACAACCAATATTGTGCAGTTTACATAGGCGCGACGCGTTGTGATATTAATGGATCTCAAAGCAATCATAAGATCGCTGTGTAAAAGTTTAAACTTAGGTTGGCGAGAAAGAGAGGAAGCGTACGACGGGAAATGGTCAGGAACGCATGAAATCAATGTTCAGTTTTCCGTAGTAGTAATTGTGGAAAATTGATTTTATGATTGGTTTTTATTTATGGCAGCTTTATGAAATTCGCGTATTACTTTACTGAATATAACTGTTTTTTAAGCTGTTATAATGTGACTCGTAAAACGATGAGTTTTTTTATACTTATTTCTCTTTTAATAAGAAATTAACTTTCAAGTTTTACTTTTTAAACTTTATTACGCACATACGTATATTTATACTTTATTATATACAACTTGTACATTATATATGTACTTTGTGATTCACGAGATATTAAACAAATTTTTTTATGATACGGAAACGTAAACACTGAACTGTCATACTCAACAGCAACAAAATATTAGATCTGACTTTTGTTTAATACAATAAGGTGTTACAGATTAAAAATATACATGTTTATTTATTTAAAATGAGTCAGTTAATTTTCATAACAAATCCATTAAAAATAAAAGATTGCGACGGATAAGATTGCAAATATTTTTGAAATGGGTCCTCATTTTTAAATTTAACGAAAAAATTATAAAAACTAAATATGTTTAGGAAATTTTTGTTATAAATATATTGTATAGCAGGCGCTATCAAAGTTGAATTGTTAAATTCGTAAAAGTGTGTAGTATGTAAAAATGCCAGAGCTTGTGAGCTTCCTCCGCTACCAACGTTGATTTTATCGAGAAGAAAGTCCTTTCTAGTTATACATTTAACGATCGAAGCGAGATAAAAATAAGAGATTTTATATATAAAAGGTATCATGTGTATATTTGATGTGACATGCGCGTATACAAGCGATATTTGGTAAATTATAGGTACGTCTCAACTAAAAAGGGAGTTGGAAAAAGAGATTAAAAACCGACACGTTCTCGTATCCATCGATTTTTGGAAACGCCATAAAAAAGCAATCTAATCTCAAGCGAGTTTTTCCTTATTTTTGATATGTGAATTTTAAATGATCGCACATGGCGAAATATTTTCTCGCAATTTGCTATTTATTTATAGATTTATTAAAGATGCCGATTGAAGTCGTTTTACTTAAAGGAACGAGAGCGTGGGAAAAATAAAATAATATATAAAATACCAGGAAGAGGAAAACAACATTTCGGTTCTTCCAGTTAAAAATGGACTTCCATAAGTAATCCAAAGGTTAAATACTTGGTCATCCTCATATATGCGGTTCCTTCTCTCTCTCCCTGGTATTTATTAATTCGTGTAAATAGTATATAGCGATAAAGAAATGATTGAATTATATAAATACTATATTCCGCGTTAAACTATTATGTGTTGTTGCTGTTGATGTTGTTAATTGTAGTAGACGAGAATAATAACCACGTCTATTGTAATCTCTTGTACGTAAGGTTAATTATAATAGAGCTTATCGTGTAGGCCGATTTGTCAATGTATCTACGTGCATTGCAGCACGCCGGCGTAAAAGCGTTATCATATTTATAAGACGACGGTTCGAAGTAGCAGATCTCGAATTAGCTGTTTTATTTCTTTTATTAGTTTCTTTATTATTATTATTATTACTATTTTGTCTATACACACTATTATTATATTTATTATAATGTTTCAAAATTGTTACTGTTAATTCTCTACGTTGTTGTACTGTTATGCAGTACTAAAAAGTCAAGAAACTAGTCTTTTTTATAATAAAACAAAGTCATGTGCGATACCTCGTTGGAGTTAATTTATTATTTAAAAATTTATTGGTTGTATATTAATAAGTTTTTTTTTTTTAAATAAGTTAATATTTCGAGAAGCAACTTCGATCCGTGCATTTCTTAGAAGTCAGTCTGCCAAATCGGACGGAAAAATGAAAGTCTTGAGCTCAAAGCGCAGATTTTTTCTTCCAACAATTCCTCATAGAAGTTAATTCTCGTCAAATTTTTAAATTGTTCCAATTGTAATACATGCGACAGGATTAAGCAATTTGACGATAGTGTATGGTATCCTTTTTGAAAATGTATTAACTCTTATAAAAAATATAATATTTGTCTTCCGCATCATTTGTAAATGAGTTCCTTGTTATTCAAATTTTACTTCTTTTTATAAAGAGATTTCATAGTACTATTTTCATAAAACTAAATATTATTTATTAATTATCAATATTTCAATCTTAATAAGAAAAAAAAAAATGAAAAGAAAATAAAAAATAATTGTTCATAATCTATCTGTATTGCTAATAATCTGGATTTAATGACGGAATATTGGCGAATGTAATTTTTTTTCCACCATATATTTTGTTGCATAATCTAAAATAATAATAAGATTCAGGGAACTTATTTACGGATGAAACAGAGTAAAATTCTCTTAAACCGTCTGTTTGAGTAAAGCATCTGTAATTACTTTTCTCGAAAATGCGCCAAAGCGAATAATAATCCCGTAATGAAATAATAATAATAACAATAAGCAAATTACGTTTGAATATCTATATCAGTATTCTGTCCGGAGGAAAATCTCGACGTTTTAGTGAAATGTAATTGTTTTATTCTTTTTAGTGTTGAGCACTGTCAAATTCTAATTATAATGTTTCATTTTTACAATATTCGCGTGTTTAATTATTACTACGATTTAGGGTCGTTAGAAAAATTCAAGTCAAATAACAACTATTCTACTATTTTTTTTTTCTTTTCAAGTCTACGTAAAGTGTCACTTAACGTATGCTTACATTTACAAGCATACGCAAAAATAGCAATTTACGCGCGAAGCGTCAGAGAATAATGTTTAATACACGTGATAAAAATGATTTTCATGCGAATGTGATTGTCACTCTTGTTTCGCTCGAGAGACAAGACCACACTCGTGAAAGAATCAATTTTATCGCATTAGTATCGAAAAGTACCATTTATTTATTAATTAAATTCTTATTGGCGTTTTTTTATAGATCATATATATTTTTGATCTGCATTTTAAAGTAGTGCCATAGTCTGTATAAATAACTTTAAATGCTCATATTTTTGAAGTAGTTCTTTTATTTGACTTGTAAGAAATCGTGAACATTGTAAAAATGCCAGCTCAAATGTATTGCGTAATTCGCAATTTGCTTTTATGCTATGAAATTTTTCGTTTTTAGCTAATGAAAAATGTTGATCCTCGTCTTCCTTATACACTGATTGTACAAACAGTCAGGCGTGGATGTTTTTGGATTTTTATGCGTGTTTGCACGCAATATTTTGACTCTACTTGCACGCATGTAAAAGATAAACTCAGATGTATCGCTTATGGAGAATGCTTATACAAACTTTTCGTTGCGCTGTATTTCCTTGCATTCTTGGGGTCTTGTTTTCAATCTCTTTACGTTATGGACATTCATATTACTTTTAAGAATTTTCAAATTATTTCATAAAAATCATGAAAGTTTATTTTATATTTAATCTTGTATATAGATTTAGAAAATATTGCATTGTTAGGATTTTTTGATTAAACATATCGCAGCTCATTAGTGTCTTAATATTTTTATGTATATCGTTTGGTTCTTGACTAATCAATAGTTAACTACTATTTAAACAATTTATTTTTTCTTTCTTCATTGCACAATAATAATCGATTATCGTCTTTAAAGTTCCAAAGTCAAAGTTGACAATGATTATATTACAATAAGAATTACTCTAAGTTGTTGTGTTCAGCTGTTCGCAAATAATTGTGATTCTGCTTCTTCCTATTTGTTTAAAAAGCACAAACAAAATAAAATAAGCATATTTTGTCTTTACATAATCCGAGTAATACTTTCCTGCTTTTCTCGCTTCTGCTGACAATAATTCAGTTTCAACAGTATAAAATATTTAACAGTACAATCTTTTTTGAATGTGAGGCATGTCCAAGCAATAATCTAATTGCTTGTGCGTCCTTTCTATTAACACTGACTTACACATTTCTATACATACGTCTGTAATTGTACGAGTAATCAATAGTTGCATTTTATCATCTTCTGAATATACGATAAACACGCATATGTAGACATACATATAATGTAAAAAAAATTTTGGCGGTCAAGATTCCCCACTGAGCTGTTGACCTTAAAAAAAGCTTTGACTCTTTTCTCGCATGTATGTTCGTGTATGTATAATAAAATACTCAAGGCGTGCGCTTTGCGAGTCAGGTTTTGCAAATTACTACTACTACTATTACTACTACTACTTCACTGCGCTAATGTTATTGTAAAACAAAATTATAGAGAGAAGGGCACGCCTACGTAAACTGGTCAAAAAGTACTTAAAATGAATTATTACAAATTACAAAAATTCATTATATTAAGCACACACACATTATATTCTATATATTATTATTATACCTACCAATTAAGGTATGTTGTATGCATATATATTTATTGAGCGATGACACGTCGAAGGCGACTGTTTTAGTTCGTTCTCCTATGCGAGCGTGCCATCGGTCGACCGGCGCATTTTATTATTGCACTCAGGAAAAATCATTAGATCTGCATTCGTGTGTACAATGTTGCGGTGTATTTAAAACGAAAACTATGATTATTTTAATATTGTAAATAACTCTAGATGATACGTGAAGAATAAATAAAAGACTTTGTTCATCAAAAATTTTTTTATTTTTGTATTTTCCAATTTTAAATAATTCTAGAAGAAACTTAGTGTTTCCATGAGATAACATTAAAATAGTAAAATGTTTCTGGTGTTGAAGTAATTTGTACAATTACAGAGTATTTTAACTATATTCTTTAATTTAATGGACAAAAGACAAAGTTTTATAGTTAAATATTACTTTTTGAGAATATACTACATGTTCGAGATTCAAACTTATACCTCATACAGTATACGAAATTGAAACGTTTGTAACGCCTCTTTTATTCAACGAAAGACCACAGCTAATATTTTTCCTGAGTGCAGTGGTGCGCAACTTTACTATGAAAGTACTTAACTTGATAATAAAAACACAAACAAAAATAAAAAAAAGTTTTTGCACTGTTGCACACACGATACAACGCACCTTCTTGCATTCTAAAGATCTCTCGTCTCTCGAACTTGCGCGCCTCTTTATCTATATCTCTTCGGCTGCTATTGCACTTCTGCCTTTTCGCACCATTATATATTCACAAGCGCCTGGAACTCGAAAACCCGGCTCACTCTATTTTCGCACACGTACAGAATACAAATAGGCACACGCTTTTCCTTTTAGTCTTTTTTGAACGAACGCGATTGAATTTATGCCTTTGTATTAGTCTTTCGAAATTATCAATGCAATGTGAATATATTATTTTTCTACGTTTCTATTATACATTTCTCGTGATCATAAAATTTATTCACCTTGACAGAGCAGAGATTTGTCCTATGAAAATGTCGGTTGTTGAAATTTGATTATGACATTACCGATATGCATAAGTTGTAATTATTACGTAGTCAATTTGTACTATTAATCTCTTATTTTAAGTTGTTAATTGTGAATCAATATTTTTAGTTAGACCAAAGGGAATACACACTTTTTTAAGACTTTGTTGTTACATATATACATTAGAGGAAAGATGGACGTTTAGTTCAAGTTTACTCGAAACAGTTATATTATTATTTAAATTTGTGTTAAATTGTAAGAGATTTTTTATAGTCACTCAGCTGCAAAAAACCAATAAACGTTTCCAAATGATAAAAAACCTCGATAATGTCGCAGATTTTTTATAATATCTACATATTGTTTTTGTTGGTTTTTGTAACTGAATAAAATGCGATGAAAGTTCATTTGATTGTCTTTTTGTAATGAATAATGCCACGAGTAATGCCGACGATTATATTAAATTCAATGGACTGTTTTTGATAAATCCTAGAGATTTATTTGTTGTAAATATAAAGATGAATATTGTTATAAATAATTTTTAAAATATATAAAAAATGGTTTGTGTCAAATTGAAATTTATATACACTTCCATTTCACTCAGAACAGGCTGTTATGCGATTCAACTAGTTTTATCGCAAACTACAACAAAATAGTTTACTGCGAATAAATAATGCATTACATTTCTAAAAATACAAAAACGATCATTGAATGTCTTTATGAAAGTTGTAAGTACATTGAATTAACAAAGAAACGATAAAATAAACATACGATACGAAAATTTACAAACAAAGGTTCTGCTTCTACTGATACTCGACGTATACATATACCACAACGCATGTATCAAAGTTCCCTCTTCAAACTTTATGCTCTATTATCGTCGAAAGCTTTTTTCGTTTCTTTCGAATAATAATGATTGGAATTATCAAGGACTTACCGAAAAAATGTATGGTCAATCCGAAAAAAGAGTAAAAACGTTAAATTTCAAAGGTGCACGAATGGATACTATGTGCACAGGGTAAACGGGAAAAAATACACGAAAACAAAGAATGCGAAAAGAAAAGATCACAGGGAGGACCGTCTGAAAGTTTCGAAACGAAGGCATCGATGCACGAAAAAAACTAAAGTTACAAAAAGAATACAAATGTTAAAAAAAAACAATATCCAATTCATCCAACGATCCCTTCTCTGACTCACTTGTGCCTTGCCCTCGATGATCATCCATTGAATGTTGTTCTATTTCGCGCGCAAAGAAAAATGGTCCTGCTTCTTTTATAGTAAAAGAATTATCCTTGATGTTCGATGTCGCTTATAATGTACGGTTAAGGTTAAATACAATTCGAGGTATAGATAAGTTAAGTGTAATAATCTATTAGCGAGGCCACGTATTTTTATGGGACACTCTTCTGTACAATTGTCGAAATAGATGCGCTCTTTTTGAATTGTTATATTTATATATAATTATCTGAATTGTTGGAATATGAAATATTACATCTTTACTATTGGATTCTTTAATGTCCATATTATTTTTTTTTAACTTATTGGGAACCATAAGAAAGTATTATTGGTGATATAACGAAACGCCATCAAAGAATAGTTACGGATAAGTTAATTTTTTTTAAAGTAATTTTAGTTACATGTGAGAGCGCATTTATTTCGAAATTGTTAAATAATACTACTCGATAATGATAAATAAGATCTATATCTTCGACTTAAGAAAAGGGTACACTGTAAGTTATATCTCGATTCTTATTTAGCGAAAACATATACACGTTAACAGAATAATATACGAGCCCTATATAATACACACAGCAGAGAAAGGGCATATATTATGATAAATATGTGAGAATAAGAAAATAATTTTAAGACTGCAGAAATTCAAATAATTTATATTTATTTCATTAAACACTTCCGGTGATGAAACAATTGAACTTGTGTCAAATTATAAGATGAAACAAAAATAGATATTTACTAAAAGTGAATGCTTCTTAATGAATAATTTGATAAAAATTGCAGTCTTTATAATATTTTTTTCCATTAACGACGTCCTTGGCTTCAAATGTACAATTTTTTAATTCTGAGTAATTACGAAATCGGGATACCTTCGATCGATTTTGTTGGATTTTCGTTGGATGATTAAAAGTGTTCGATGCTAGTGATGCGATACTAATTGATGTTAGTGAAAACGGGAAGTGAAAAAATGGCCCATCAAAAACCCTACTTGAGATAAAAAAAAAGATAATGTAATGTCCTGTGTGTATTTTTAGGATTTAGATTATAGCGAACCAATTGTTACCTGCTGAGTGTGGAATACGATCCGCGATTATAAAGGATATTCATAAAAAATGACATTCTGTAAGTGGCTGTACCGCAATGTAAGATCAAGGAGAATAGATAATAAAGTAAAATTCATGTTAATCTTAAAATGTTTTTTTATTTATAGAAAATTCATTTATGCTTTTCATTTACATTAAAATTTTCCACTCCACTTTGAATATTATAAAGAATTTTAATATCAACGAACACGAATATAATAAATAAGAATTTTTATTTTATACAAATATAATATTTATATTGATATTATTTATCATAATCTTTTATTGATAACTTATTTACCGAAGCATGAACTGTCGGCTTTTTAAAATAGGAAATTAATACTCTATATCTGTCAAGAACTTTGCGTTCATTCGTTGGTCCATTCTCGTTGTCAACGAAAGTAATTTTTCTATTTACAACATCGTCAAACATATCTTTCTCGAATTGCTCTCTTACGTCGTTAGGCATACGCTCGGCAACAGCATTGATAGACCGGATGTGATCTAACACATAAAAAGATTCGATTAATTTGCCGTTATAACTTTTTAAAGAAGATAAGTATGCTTTTTACTCACTTTCAAGTATTTGAAAGTTTTGATACACAAATGTCTTTTCTCTGCAGCTACAATGGAGAACTTCAAAACCAGATTCTTCCAAAATTTTTTTCAACGATGCTCTAGCATTTTTACAGTTGTAAAAGTATGGTATATATTTTTCAACGTCCTGAAAGCGGTAATATATCAAATACAATGATACAATGTTAAATTTATAAACCTACAGAGTTTTTTATTATATTTTATAACAAACGATTATTCTTTATAAAAGTAACAGAATTTTTATAATCTTTGAAATTTATATTGAAGTAAGATTAAAATTTCTTCTTTTATTACCTTCATATAAGGTTTGTACCGTGGATTATTGCCTAATCTAAGATAACTTCCAAATCCATCGTTGTACGCCAGAAATAACACTAAACATTTTCCTCCGGGTCGAAGCATTTGATAAATATTTTCGAATGCTTTCCTATGGCGAATAATATAATGTGCAATGAAAACTGATACTCATATAATACTTTTGAATTATTCTAAAATGGTTCATTCTATAATTATAATACTTGATTCACTTAATCACGTTTATGATATGCCGATGTTTACGTTGCAATTTATATATCTACAAATTTGAACGTGATAAAGTTACATATTTTTAACTCACCTAAGATCAAAGCACCAATGTAGACAATAAAAGGAAACTGCATTGTCGTAAGCTTCAACCAAATGTCGCGGAATTACTTTAGATTCTAAGTTGCATTCGACGAATGACATCCGTTTTTCGTTGGCATAGTTCTTCCTGGCATAATCTATCATCTTTTCAGAAATATCCATACCTGAAACACATAATAATAGCATTTACTTATCGTCTAGTGGAAACTATTCTTGTGTGTAACGTACGCAAGATGTTCTTGTGCCCGTATTCTATTTCTAAAAATCCTTTGAAATGTAAAATACAGTAGGTGTAAGAGATTTTGAATATGATAGTTTTTGAGAGTGTTCTCGATGATGCGCTTTAACGTCAAGTTACGTATATATTTGCAAATTGGGTTAGTAGAATTATTTGGCATCTTATTGGTTGTAGAATAATGATATTTAAAAATAATTTTGAGGTCAAAAATAAAACTTATTTTGCTATGTTTAGAAAGTTATCATGTTTATAATTAACATTCCATTGTAAGTTAATAATAATTAGATAGTATAATGTTCATTTTTTAAATAATAGACGGTTTATTCAAAGCGAATAATAAAATTACGTAGGGTTTAAATACAAAATAATTGTTTATTTTTAAATCTTATCGAAGTGTTAATCAATTAAGAAATTGTTAAATTTTAACTGAGTCGTTATGGTTGTTGCTCTTGTTGTTGTATTTTCTTACGCAACTAAACCAAAAAGACAAATAAAACTTTTTAATTAGTTTCAAAATCCCTTTTAAATAACTAAAATCACAATACATTCAAGATGATTATAAGAGATGAAAAATTTGTATCTCGAAATTGATTTTAATTTATAATTTATAATCTGTAGCAATAATAAATTTCATAAATATATCAATGTAATTATTATACCATATTACCATTATGTACAACCGATTTTTTGGATTCAAATTTTTAAAATTTTTCGTGATTCTTTAACACTTGCAACTATGTATTCTGGCATTTTCAAGCTATACCCGTTCGATTTCTA
>JAPYZO010000540.1:0-34779 GCA_030522905.1 Torymus flavipes | reverse complement strand
GGTGGTGGCTTCGCCGCTTCTCGAGGAAATCTAACGGATAGTGAAAAAACTTGTTTCATCGATGAATATGGTTCTGGACCATATAAAGGGCCCATACTAAGGTCTACGTTGAGGTAAATATACCCCCTTTTATATGTAAAAAGTGGAAAATAATTAGATTACATTTATGTTTTAAAATATGACTTTTTTTTATTGTAGAACAAAAAGGGTTCTAGCCCCCTTAATAAGACACTAGGAAAACGAGATGGAAGACTAGATGCTATATTATATTGGTTACTTAACTAAGAATAACATTGACGGTATTGAAGTTAGAATATAAGTAAAATAAACACTATAGCTCACTAATTAAATGCGAATCGAAAATAGAATCTAAACGAGTGCAGTATAACAAGTGCTCTAGTATGTAGTTATACTAGGTTTGCACAGGACAAAATGAAATATTTTAATTATTATTGAGAGTAGCTAATACTATAAGAAGTTAGGCAAGTGGATAAGATTCTCTCCGGGGGAGGGGGGAGGGGGGTGAAATACATACATATTCGCTGCATTAAGATGTAGATATGGTAATTAAGAGATATCTAAAGTGCACTCGCGCCCATGTAATGAAATTAATTCTCAAAATTCAATGAACTACCTCGTCGTCCGTTGTGAAGGAAGTGTCACCGCTAATTAATTACTGATTTACTTTTGAATCGTGAATAAAGCATAATTAGGACACAAACATTTCAGTAACAAGAAATTCTGTTAAAGGAGGCCGTGTGAAGGGAATTAGATTGAAATGAGAACGAGAAAAGGTAAAAAATATTTTTAATGAGAGCTCAACGTCATTCTTAGATTTTTTTTATTTTTAGTAATTAAGCCAGGTTTTGTAAGAAGTATTATTATTTTCTGCTATTATGTTTTTTATATTTTTGTCGTTTAAAGGGAACGTTTGAAAAGTACATCGTGTTTTATGTTCCTATAATAGAAAATTTAATCTTAACATTTTTTTATAATTTATAATTTATGGAAAAAATGTTTTGCACACATTCTATCATAAGAGAAGGTATATGTTTTAAACGTAAAATCGATCATGTATTTCTATATAATAAAATAAGGAACAATATCTCATTTGCTCATTCCATTTACATTACCAATTGAAAAATAAAAACACTTCTCAAAAACTTCTAAGTAATCTCTTTTAACTCAGTACTTTATATTTGCGGTCGACTGTAAAGAGCTGTAATAGCGGCGAAGATGATAGAAGCTATTTTCTCCTTCTGCTGGCCCTAAAAGCGGCTATCTCTCTTCCTCTAACCACTAGTTCCTTATAAAGTGGCCCGCAAGTCAAATAGATTAATTCGCAGTCAGCAAGCTAAGTATTGAGTTTCCTCGGTTGGATATCTGCTCTGCCATTTAATGCGGATATCCAAGTAAGTCGCTCATTGCAACACGTAGTTTCACTGTTAGAGTCCACGGTTTCTTTTTCGAAGCCATTATTTTGTTGCAACTTTGCTCACTATATATAGTGTGCAGCGTTTAAAAATGATTGAGCATCCAATCAAAAAAAGCATGCCAAAAGGAGTTCTATATTTAAAGTTCGGAATTATACTTATGAATAAAAGAGTATGTTTTATAATAATTCATAATGACAGTATACACATTTGTTTATTCATAAATGACCTCTTAGTCAAATAGCTAGATTTTATTCATCAGATCTAAAACAACCCAGTTCTTTCATGTGTAATGTACTTTTTTCATAGGACTAAACTGACGAATGAAAGAATTCTCTTTCCAGTAATCAACTACATTTCCCACGCGAGAGAAAGGGAGAGAGAAACAGGCGAAAACTGCGTGCCAGCCGAAACATAAGTCGCGGCCAATTTGTCACCTGCCGCGCAAGCAAAGCGCTGTCCGCCCCCACAGAACCCATTCTCGGAGATAAATTATTTATCCATCTCTTTCTCTTCCTCGACGTAGCCAAAAGAGACAGCCAATGCCGCCGCCGCCATCGTCGTCGTGCATACCCGGACGAATAATCCTCGCAATTAACCGTCCGAGCAAAGCCCCTTCGCGCGCGAAAATTTCACCGATTTGAGGCAAATTTCCTCCTGCGCGCGAATAGGATTAGAGTATCTGCGGAGTTTTCGCAATTAAATTCGATTGGGCGAGGGGCGAGGTCGATCAATCAGACTTGCTGCCGAAGTAAGTATAAGTGAGCGAGTATATAAGTGTGTGATGCACTCAGCGAAATGAGCCGCAAAAGCGAGGCGCTGGCAATCAACGAAGCGAAGGTCGAGGTGAGGTTGCAGGCCTGGGATACTTCGTGATTTCGCTGAGGAAATTTGGAGATGATTTGTAGTGGCGTTTAACGGTTACAAAAGATTCATGTGTCGCGAAGGTGGTGAAAATTTTACAGAGTTGAGATAAGCTAATTTGAAGAAAAGATAAATGTGAAACAAAGTATAATTATGCATTGGAAAGTCTTATTTTCTGAAAAAGAACTCATCTTTTTCTATTACTGCAAATCGTGAAGGATATTTTTTTCGAATAATCTCTTTTAAATCAGAATCAATTATCAGAAAACAATAGCTATAGAATGTCTCGTAGCACTTAGCGTTCGTAACGCCTGTTAGATTAATTTTATGATAATGCTATTAAGTAGGCGATGTTGTTCGGAAATTGAGTATTCAAGTGTCGTAACATTGAGAAATGTTACGTCGCGCGTTGAAGTCAGCGAGATAAAGCGAATGAAGTGAATGCATAGAAAAGAACGGAGCTGAGCTGCGCGCGTGCTCGTGGAATGCGAAATGCGCGGGTATGCGTTACGTATTTTAACATTCTCCGAAGGTCGCGCGAAAATTTTTTCCCATTGGAGGCAATATCAAGTGTTAAATATATGTCTTTCTTTGTATCTCGTTTAATGTGCCTAAACTTTCCTCGAAGACATAACGGTTTAGTGACCAAAAGTATAACAACAAAAGAATGTAAAAAATACCATTTTAAAATAGAGATATCTTAAAGATTCTCATCTTGCAGACATTATAAAACAAAGCGTTATCTCAAAAACATAAGAGCAATGTTATCATCGTTGTGTGCACGTTACTCAACTATGACAATGTCATTAACAACAAAAATTCTGCATAGATAAGACGGACAATGATATAACGTAACTCTAGAAATTCAGACCACTCGTCACTATGACTCGCCATTTCCTTTTTTTTCCTTATTAATGTCCTGGGCGAAGCCCCATCATATACCTACAATTTTTCGTTAGCAACCAAGGACGCACTATATTAAACATACAATTAACGTCCGAAACAATGGGCCGCATAATCGTTGCGGAATCTCCCTGCCTCGGCCATAAATAATACTAACTCGATCGGACCCCCTCCCATTCCCTCTCTCATACTATACGAGTGGATATATAAGGTCTGAAACGCTCTCTCCTGCACATCATTTCTACTTTATCGTCCGCGTCCATCGTAAAAAGCAACGGCAGAAAAGGGGAAGGAGAGAGGAGAGAGAGATTCGAAACATACATACAGGGGCGCGTTGCAGCGTGAAAAACGAATCGCGCAATAAAGCTTCATTTTTCAGCGAGTTCGCGTGGATTACGTGGCGCGTCGCGCGGCCGCTTTGGCTCATCAATCAATTTTTGATCACTGCGAGGGAGGACCTCACCTTAATATCGACGAGCCAGCCGCTGCGGCGGCCTATTTTTCTCACTCGCTCGCTGGTAGGGCGCGCATCCCTCGCTATATATGTATCGATTTCTGGCGTAGATATAGCGAGGGCTTTTCCGTTTCCCGTCGGCGTCGCGTATTTGCTCTCTTTGTGCGTGCGCTGCCATCCGATGCGCACTTCGGGTTGTATCGACGCGCCCGCGAGTTCGCTCCGGAATTTCGGCATGGAGTCGTGTGTGTCTGCTCTCCCCTTTGTTTTCCTGTTTTATTTGGGGAGGGAAAGTTTTGTACGCGCGGAAAGATGAGTTGTAAAGTAGTAAACGTGTGTACATACTTTATCGATAACGGAGTGCTTTGTTTCGATGCACTTCGACGTGATATAGTTGCATGTTTTCCGTATTAATTTTACAAAGAAAGAAGGTGAGAAAAAGTTACAGCTGGAGATGGGAGCTGATAAACTGTATAAGTACGAAAAGAAAATACCAGCTCCTGAAAATTTAACGATTAAACTTATTTAAAGTTGATGCTGACGTTACAGTGTCGCCAAAATTTCATATTTTATTTTACGATCTTTTAAATCTTGAGTGATGTTGAAAACTTGAGAAAATCAATTTATAAGAAAAGTTCTTTGACATTCTGGATCGCTATTAATTATCTACACGGTGTCAAACAAAGGTCTTTTAGAATTTTAATTAATTGAACAAAATTGATATTAATAGGTTCTATAATGAGATTTTTTTTATCCATATTTTATGGAAGGTCAACTTTTTGTAAAAAGTACTATGTGAAGAAGAAGTTATAATGAGCATTTAACATAAATAAATGTAAACGATGATGTTTCAGAGGATGTTCAAGAACCAGAACTATATCTTACATAAAATGTGATAATACAAAAATGCAAGCTTCATCTAAACATATTATGTACATTTTCAATTTTCAATACTTCCATCCACGCCCTCGTTTTAGATCCAGCATAAACATCGATACTTAATATACGTAAAAAAGAGCTTCGCGTATACACATTGTAATGCATTACGGTTGTAAAAATAAATGAAATTCCTCATTCGCCGCTCACGCTTTTACGTTTCCAGCCGTGTACGTACAGATCCTCGAAGCAAATAACGACGACGACGATGCCTGCGCTCAACTCCACTCCAGGCTCGCGCGCGCACCCCATAGTATATAGGCCTCCTCCCAATAAACTTTTACGGCTAACTCCGCAACAAGTTATATATATATATATGTATGCCTGGCGGGCTTTACTACCGGTGCGCATGCGTTATATACCAGTGTGTGGTTCTTATCTCGCGACTTGGCTCGCCCCGCGATCAAGCGCAGAGCGTTATACAGAAACAAATATTAAGTCGCACGTCGTCGCAGCTATGATTAATTAATATGAATTACTCGACTCGCGCCAGTCTCTCATTAAGAAGTTATATCGCAGAGTCGTTCCGTGGGTTGCCGAATGTACGTGCGGTACGGTGACAAAGAGCTTTAAAAAAAACGTTAGAGGAGAATGGAAGGATGAATATATAAAGAGAGAGGGAACGCGCGGCTATAGTACTTTTACGCGCGTTTTGCTTGTTTATTTTTTTCTATTTTCGCTCTCTGTTAATACCTTTTTCATATCGAAATGCTGAATGGCGGATATGCAAACAGTTTTATCCGAGCGCGCGATCCGCGTTATTTATAGATTTTTTGTTTGTTCCGTTTTTAAGCGACTCTCATTGAAATTACTGCTGTGAAGGAAAAAAATGTGAGAATAACAACAGATATTGCATTGGGTCAAATATCACATCTGTTTTCTGCGGTAAAATTGAATTGTGGTATACAAATTAATAGAGATTTTAAGTAAATTTATCGAGGTAGAGTGTCTGAACTAATTTAGATGTTATTTTAAACTCTTGAATATATATATATATATATATATATATATATATATATATATATATATATGTATATGTAAAAACGCAAATAATGTTTTTTTTTGTGTTGTGAGATTTTAAATTGACGAATAAATTAGTATGAGGAAAATATTTTATTCAGTAGTGTATTTTCAATTTAAATAAAAAGTTTGATCTTGCAAAAATTTCGAGCAATATGTTCTTGATATTTGAAGCGAAATGGAATACACTATATCCTCGAAAAAATATTGACATACGGGTGCACGTTGCAGTTTTGTAAACACGATAACTTTGAAATAGATTGCGTTAGTGCTGTAAGAGTTTGTCATTTTATTTCCGTTTGAAAAAATCAATTTGATTTTAAACTCGATAACACAGTGTTTCATCACGTTTTATCATCGATTTTTCAAATGAGAAAATTTTATTCGATTTTTATAAAAATTTCGATTTTTTATTTGAGTAAAATTTTATACTTGGAAATCCTATATTTTTCCCTGGTCTTAAATTGAAATAAACGTAGTTTTGAAATTATAAACAATTACTACACAATCAACCCAATATAAATGCTAGTTGCATACATGCAAGTATAGCATTTATAATGGCTTGATAATATTTCATAACGGCATGCTTATAATTTTAATTTGAGAATACTAATGAGTATCGGATATCTGATGTCAATAATACACTTGTTAAAGCATTCAATAATTGTGCGAACAAAATGAAATTTAAAATGTATTACAAGTAAATTCGATACATGTAGTTTTTTAATTTTGAATTAATAAAAAAGTCAATACATTCCCATATGTATAAATAATAAAATAATAGTTTTATTTATTATTCTCCGATACGTCAGTTAATATTATAATATATGCTATCATTATTTTTCATTTAGCATTATTTTATCGGTATTTTATTATACAGATGTATTAAACTTGATTCGATATTATTGATATAAATTCTGAAGCGACAATAACCTGAACCAATCATTATTTATATACTATTTCCGAGCCGCAATCAAACACTAAAATTTCCACATATTATGTCCTACTGTGCATAAAAAATATGTTATTTTCGCTACGGGTTAGCTAAAAAAGCATCACACTTATACCAGCTCTGAAATTCGCATGCCATTTCCGCTCACCTCGTATCAAAACAAATCGCCTCTTTCTCGATAGAGTTTGCAAATAAGTGACAGAAACGGCTGCAGTTTCTCTTCATCCTCTTACAAATTGCTTTCTTTTGAGGGGATTGCACGACGACGGGCTGTTTGTGCCCAGCGCCACTTGTCGTTATTATGATATCTATACCTATTTATATAACGACGAAATCGCGGAGATGGGAATCAGGGTACCGTGGCGCGGAAGGAAGCCGGTGGGATCAAAGTTAAATGGGCGCCGTTATCTCAGGCGCGCCACGCGCTGTATAAGAATAATAGGCCGATGAATTGACGGCATCAACGGTGCGCCAGTAAACGCCATTTTTTCTTGTGGTCGTTGGCGTTTTGTTTGGGTCTTCTTTTTTTTTCTTTCTTTCTTTTAATGGAGAGGGGGAAAATCTCTGGTTGAGCAATTATCGTTGCGGGAAGTGGGGAAGGAGCCGCATATACCGAATATTAGTTTTCGCGGGAAGGGAGCGTGGTTTGGAATAAGAAAAGCGGAAAGTGTTCTCTCTTTTGAAGCGGAATTCGGGGTTGTTATTTGGTTAAGCGTTGCGGGGAGGAAACTGATGCAGTACATCGCAGAATAAGAATTTGATGTCGACAGTGCTTATGTCTTTAGTTATATTTTTTTGTAATAATTATAGAGACAAACATTATGAGTTTATGAAATGTTTAAGTCGAATGAAAAGTTAATATTATATAGAGGTAATTAGGAAATAGGTTGAATTTCTAATATTTATTACAAACTAATGAATTTTCAAATTAATTTCATATTTATTCAAGAATTAATTGATGAAATGAAATGAAATACATATATCTTAATATGCTCCTTTCATTTCATTACTCACGTTACCGTTTAATTAAAAATAGCTATAATTATTTAACGTTTTACAATATAATAAATATCATATTAATTAAAAACATTTATTTCTAAACCAAGTAATCATCGTTGAAATATATTACATATTATTACATGATCCAAATATGTATTCACATTTTCACATATTGCATCGATTATATTTATTCAACATTAACTTTCAACAATTTTCAATTTTAACGTCCTTTTCTGTAGAACACTTTGTACGTGTGCTGCATCCACTTCGATGCACAGACACGCGAACATACGTAACCACAAATGCATACATATATACCTATATCATCCTTTGGAATATTTATTTTAGTGCAACGCTTAACTGTGATGCTTTTATTGCTATATATTTTATCGATTTACTGCGTATACTCGGTTATGCAGAGAAGTTCTAAGTGATATGTTATATAATGCATTTGATTTGGTGAACAGTTACAAATGGAAGCCAATCCGTTCGATGAAATAATAAGGTATTCGCCATGACTGAAGAAAATGAAAAGGAGAGCTGGTATAGGAACGACCGCATTCTTTTCGAAGGAGCGAATATTGTTCACGAGTGATATTCGAATTCTTTCGTCGTCTATTCACACGTAGTTGGGAGAGAATCGCACGAGGCGGTGAAAGCAAATCGAATACCCGGAAGACTTTGAATAGTTGGACCGCGATATTTAGCGTGAATGCGAGGACATGCAGTCACTGCAGGAGTGATTATTCGGATATTACACTTGAGCGCGTTCCTATAATGGTTTCAGATATTTGAGTGTGGTTAGTCGCTAGCACCAATTTGTTTTGTACTTATGACGTTCAAAGAATTTCTCTTAAGATTAATTTCTACAACTAATTCGGTGAAATCAATTTACGATAGTCTAATACAAACTTTAGTTCTTTTTCGATGGTGGTTTATGATCTCTAAGTGATGGTTTAGCACCATGAAAACATTTTAACCCTTAGAGTACTAGCATTTGGGGGAGGTTCTACGAAAATGCATAAAAATGGTATGTTATATCATGGGTTGATTGTCATGAATGAAGTGAATACTGACTTTTCGGTCCTCTATGGGTGAATATTTTTATTACAGGCAGTCATCTTTTATAAAGATCATACTTTAAAATAACTATTTCTTTTTTTTTATTAATAGAAGAAAACGAAAAAAAAAACTGAAAAAATATAAGTCAAAGCAAAGCTTTCGTCATTTATCTCGTAAAAATGACCGTAAAAATAACACTCTTTGAACATTTTTCATAAATCTCATCCATTTCGAGGAGTATCTCTACATGTCTATACGCCATTGAAAAAAACTTCTTTCTATCTAAACTATTGTATTAGTATTTTTAACATTAAATTTAACGTAATTAACTATCAAATAAATTGAAATTTCTCTAAGTGTTTCGAAATTTACTTAAAACTTAATTTCTAATTTCGTTTCAGCATCATCTGTGTAAACTAACGAAATCAGCGTCAAATTTACGACAGAATAAACATTTTCATAACAGAGCCTACCGTTTCTGAATGTTTAAGAAAAAAATAAAGAACGGTGGGCTGCCCCTTTATCGCCGTGAAAAACGAAAAACGCAAACTTCCTCTTCCCCGTCGCTCGCGCTCGGATAAAAGGCTGAAGACCCGGCTTCAAAGGAAAGAAAAAGCGAGGAGGGAGAGGGTAGAAGAGAATTCAGAGAATGTTTCGCGGGGGAGGAAATTACGGCGAAGGCAGCGGAAGGCGCTGGGCTGCACTCGTTAAAAATTCCCCTGCCTATATGCGGATGTGCGCGCGGGCGGCTGTGCCATTCACGCGACGGTGCAGCCGCGCGTCCTCTCGCGTTATAGGTCGACAGTTAATTGAGCTCCTGGTGCACGCTCGGGGGAGTATAGTCGGTTGGCCAGCTGATGGAAAATGAGTTGCGAGAAGTATAACGATAATAATTGGCAAAGTTGTTAAGATTTTTGCGAAGTAGTAGTCTATATAACATAATTATTTTAGCATGCATAGCATATTGTACTTGTATTTTTATTAATAAATAATAAGTTAAAAATTATAATATAATCTCAGATAAAACTTTTAACAATAATTTTAAAAGGTGCTAAAAGAACTATTGTTTATATAATACCTCCTATCGAAAACTTTTTTCATGTAACATTTTCACTTTTCATCGGGTACAAGCCAATCACTGCTACGCAATATTAAAAGAAGGGTTTACAAAACTCTCCCAACTAACGTTTATTTGGAGAGCATATTATCATCTTATTTTTGGCAGCAGATTTATCGAAACGAAAACATAATCAAAATCTGAAGAAAACGTCTCAATTCTCGGGGCGAGCGCAACATACTACTATTTGCGCGATTTTTCCGCGCGCTCAGGACGCGACAAATGCGTACTCGTTAAACACGCTTAAGTGCAGCGTAGACGACGACGACAACGTCGACATTTCGCTGAACTTTGTGAAACTGATGGGCGAGCGCGACGTAACAAAGTTAATTGCATTCCCGCGCAAAGATGGACGACGCGGGCTCGTGTCTTTCCCCCGCTATCTCATTCAATATTCGCTTCTTCTTTCCGCCGCTTATTATATTTGCCCACGAATCTTTGAGGCGGAGAGTGGGTTGCGCTTCGCGAGAATTGAAATAACGGAGAGCCGAGTAATTAAAGGCTTTCTTGCGCACTTAGGGAGTGGGTCTTTTTGCACGAGGGCGTGATGACAGCGCACTTTCTTGCAGCTGCGCGGATGCTCGATCTTTACGACGGGAGATTGATCTGAGTGCCTGGGCAATTTTTTGCGCTATTATACCGGCGATTCCTAAAAGGAGTTGAGTTCTGTTGAATATAGTGAAAAAATCTTTCATTCTGTACTTGAACTTTTATAATTTTAAAAAATTAGCTTTCAATTGTGATTATCCTTTGAATCAAAAATATTAGTCACTAATGAGTTTGTTAGATATAATATTTTAATTAAAATAAATTACAGTTATTTTTTTCTCAATGGTGTAAATTGGAAAAAATGTTATAATTATAAATTATTATTCAATTATTTCATTTTTTCTTGTTTTTTCATGTACGATATTCATATTATTATTATCCTTTCCATCAAATAAACAGAATCGCTTCATGCACAAGATGAATGAATGTAAACCTATACCTATTTATTTTCAAGGAGCATTCAAAGTACTGCTATGAGTGTTCGATTGATGGTGGCTCATTTGTAATTCATGAATCATAGTTGAGACCTCGTAAATTTCGCTTCAAAAGTGAAAAATAATTCAATCCATTAATTCCGCTTTAAAATCGCTATTCGGGAAAATTTTTCTGCCGTCAAACTGAAAGGAATTTAAAAAAAAACATGGAATAAATGTTTCGTGAATTCGTGATTTTATTTTAATAAAAAATTTCTTGATATTGTTACTAATGAGGGCTCGCAGTTAATCAATAATTAAATGAAGAAAAACTTGATGAAGAACTCAGCACTCTCTTCCTCTTCAAAACCGAGAAAAAGAAACTTGTACACCTTGCGTAAATACACAATAATCTCCTCAACACAATGAGTAAAATATAACTTCCCCTTTGCGGCCGCTCTACCACCACTGCCTCGCATTATAATATAAATCTCCCTACGTGTCCATATGTCCATTCAGGGCCTCACGCACGCTTCGCTCTTCTTCGCACTTCGGGAACAAAAAAAAATCTCCCCTGCCCATCCATATTTTCTTTCATCGCCTCTTCTTTTCCGCGCGCGCATTTTTTTTTATTTCCCTCCCGACTTTTGTCGTCCGCGCACCGGTCTGCGTTTCTACTGCACTCGCCGCTTTACTTTTCTCATTTATAAAGCCATTTATTCCCGGGCTTCCTTCCACGTGCGTCACGCGGAAGCGCGCTATCTCTTTCTCTGAGAGAGTAAGAGAGCGAGGGAGAGAGAGAGTGAGAGAGAGAGAGAAGCGAAGAGAGTATGTGTAG
This sequence comes from Torymus flavipes, assembly GCA_030522905.1. Taxonomy (NCBI): domain Eukaryota; kingdom Metazoa; phylum Arthropoda; class Insecta; order Hymenoptera; family Torymidae; genus Torymus; species Torymus flavipes. The sequence continues at coordinate 23,239 of JAPYZO010000540.1, read as the reverse complement.
TTGATTCGCCAGGACTGGAGCACGTTTTTCAAGGAGCTGAGAGATAACGCGGTGAAATGCGAAAATTAAAATGGTTAGTTTTGCGTGGATGAGTTCTTTGCCACACTCGGCTTCTTGTAATTCATTATTTAGATTATGTCGCCTCTTGTATTTTTACTTCTTGGTTTTAAATTGTAGAAATTTTTAAAGAACGTTTCAGTTACAATATCTTTAGTCAGATGTTTTGAATCAAGTTGTAATCGAATTGTACGTCAGTGGTATAACTATAATTGAAAAATTGATCGTCGTCTGACTAATCGTAGTACATACCCACTTGAACCGTATACTCTTTGCTCTTTTATATTTGTAACACAAAATCTATAATAGTTGAATAGTTTTCAATTAATTATCTTTTACATATTTCATTTGATAAATTAATAACCTAATCGACCTAGTATTTATTGACGCTACTTGGCATAACAGCAGCAACTTAAAAAGAGAATCTACATGAAAAAATCTTTGTTCTTTTGCTTTATATGTCAGAATATGAACTTTTACGACGACAAAAGATAATTAATCATCTGTTCCCACAACAACGCGAGCGCTCAAATTTTACCTATGTTCCTATAGCCATCCCCGAACCTCATTCGACCTCCACGCTGTTGCACTGCAGCTACGCCTCGACTTCGAGGAACCTACTCTAATCGCGCGCACGTAGGATTTCCCGTAGCCCCGCTGCCGCGCAACGGAAGTATATTACCTGAAGCTCCCGGGCTCTTTTTATTGTCTTATATACGAGAGAGAGAGAGAGAGAGAGAGAGCGCTATTAAGTGGTCGCTGCTTTACTGCGGGCTTTATTTTTAGCTCGCCCGCTCGGTAGCTCGGTAGCTCACGGCGGCGCCTGTATATACCCCTGATAGGTTTATGAGGGCTTTAAATAATGGCGGGAATTTGTTAAGGTATAGAGCCGAGCCGCTGCTCCCGCGGGGCTGTCTCGTGGTATTGTCGTTGTCTCCTTCTTAGCTTTAACGGGCGCCGCGTGTTTATTGGATGGCTACGCGGCAGCTAGCTATGCGCTTCGATCTTTGGGTTGTCAGAAAAGAGTTGTAATGCGTTTTCGTTCGTGGCGTGAGAGTTGGAATTTATTTCAAGGCAAATCTCAATATTTGACAAAAAGAGGGGGGGGGGGGTGTTGAATAAATCGAAGGGATATAGAACTCAAATTGAATATGGCTGACTGTATCTGACGTATATCTACTTACGTCGATTTTTGTCTGATCTCTGAGATTTTTCAAGTCTTACGAATCCAATTGAATGAAATTCAGTGCAATTAAAGCTTGCGGTTGAATCTGATCGATCGAAATGGCATTTACTCAAATAAAGGAATCGATATTACTTACAAAATATTTTATTTCAAAAACAGGTATTTAAACGACCATACCAATTATTTCTAAAAACAGTGGCTTCCAACACCAGCAAACGTGATGAAACCAATCATAAAAGTATTGATGCAATTCGACTGATGGCACTTTGTAAACTAACTTTTGGTATATGGCTCGGTGTGCAAACTTCCAAAGCTACTGGAGTAATTTAATTGATTGAAAATATTTAAACAAGTTATCTCTAGATGCATTATAGTAAAAGTTTTACAGAAAGCAATTTCATTTATTGTGTTACCTATTTTATTACGAAAATACAGTTTTCGGTTCATTCAATTCCGAAGAACGAAAGTAAAATAAATTCAATTTAGTTGTTAAACTGACGTTCAAACTTTACATTTACTGCGCATTCTCGCTAAATAAATCAATAATTTGATTGAACAAATATTGAAGAATTAGTTTATATATATATATATAAGGCGTAAAAAATGTCAACTCCGTTTCAATATTATTTCTACAATCACTGCCTGAAATTCACACTAAACCATCAATCAATCAACTTCCACAAAGAAAACTAGATTGAGTTTCGCCATACCGCAACGACGTCATTTATTACCCGAAAAAATATGAAAGCCAACCTTCAAAATAAAACGGCCAACGACGTCCTTTATTCCCAATAATTGTAACCGCCGCGCTCGTCTCTTTAAAACGATCCCCCCGTCCCAGAAACTTTTGTGCAAGGGACGGTCGAGCTCGCAATACGTAACATTTATCGCGTCGTAAAAGAGCCCACGCTACATTAGGCAAATATACAGGCCGATGGAGGAGCTCCGCGGTACGACCGACAGAGTGGGTCCATTAAAGCTTGCGCGTATGCGAGACGATAAAAAGGAGGCCTTCGGTTCGCATATAAGAATAATCCAGAGGGAGGCGGCCCGCCGCTAGTTTTATTCTCTCTTTCAAATAGAAGTCGCTCGTATGCGCGCGCGTGGATACAGATATAAGACATCACACTCGGAAGCGCTCGCGCGAAAGATGAAGATGATAAGCGCTATGGGCGGAAATGGCGACGTTCCAAAGTTCACTCGGAGACCTTGCATGTACCCGCTGATAGCTCTCGCGCGCGCTCTTCTTTTTCTCCTTCCTGTTCTTTCTTCGGATAAAGAGGTTGGCCGGAGGTATATGCGCGCGCGAGTGGGTATATAAGTATACGCGTGCACCCTTGTAGTTTTGGACACTTGGGCGCGCGCGCGCGCGAGTGCAAATCTCGACATATGCCTCGTACTTTATGGAATTCTTAGGTGACAAGTATTTTTCCGATGAAAAGTTTCTTTTCGATGAAAAATTTGAAAAGTGGGATGTTATTTCTTATTTTTATTTTGTAAGTAGGTCTTATTGAAAGATTTTTAATGCATCAAATTTTGTTGAATAACATTTCATGGAAGTATTCCGCACGTTTGTTAATAATATTAGTATGATTTTGATCATTATACGATGAAAGAAATTTTGCAATAACGAAAACAACGGCAAATTTTCTCAATGTATATGTATCTATTCAGAAAGTTTGCATTTACATCTCTTCGAAATTTAAAATTCGATTCATAAATCCCTTAGTTTGAGTCGGAAAAATATCTTTCTCTTCTTTTTGGAATTGGGCGCAGTTTTCGTGCGGGATTCTCTTCGAAACATTTTATGCTTAAATTTCAGCATAAGTTTCTGAGGTGCCCAGGCCTCGCATAGAAACTATGCGAGAAGTACATGAGAAAAGCAGAGGAAGAAGGTAAAGCGACATAAACTGGGAGAAAGAAAACAAGAAAGCAAAGAAAAGTGTTGAGAAATTTTCTAAGAGATTTACGATAGCATTAAGTTAAAACTTCTGAAGGTCTTTTTATGTTGCATTTACATTCGGCAAGTAAAAACTTTTTTAGGTGCTGCGATAACAAATGAAAATTCTAGTTACATAGTCATATACAATTATATGTCTCCCCTTAAAAGTTGAGCGTTTAGAACGCCGTTTCTTATATTATGAGCGAGCCGTGAAATGAGTTTCGTTAATGTAGGCAAGAAAATACTTTAATTTAATTAAAATTCCATAATGCTCAGCACTCCTAAATAAATATTAAAACTATAGATAGAGAACTTGTAATGAAAAATACAAAATTACTTTGTTGTTGATCAACGTAATTTTTAACTTTATTTGAACATGTTACAATTTTCCAAATAATGAACTATTACTTCTATATTTTGTATACCAAATACTCTTAAACCGTAACAATATTATTGATGAAATCTTAAAAATATCGTACTATGTCGGGAAAAAAATACCACGCCATAAACGTAAAAGAAAACACGATAAACATTTACATTTAATCATAAATAAAGCTAGCAAAAACGTACATCAAATCCGCAGTCGCGGATTTTCTGGAGAAAAATCCGAACAACACATCGTACCAATACTGCGACTCGCAGCGCGCCATCTCCCCTAAACACGCGAGACCCGAATTTCGGGGGAAAAATAACGTCCCCGTCCGAAAATTCGTCTTGTCGCGCGCGCTAACGCGAATGCATACATATTACACACATCGCATACGTATGCTCACTGCAAAATCGAAGGGAGAGCCAGCGAGCGAGAGACACTCGCATCCACAGTCGTAAATTTCGGGACGCGGCCTTGCGCCTCCACTGGAGGTCGCGAAAACACGTAAAATTATCGCGCCCTTCGCCACGATCGAAACGCGATGCTGCACCCGAAAGTTTGTAGTACTAGGTATAGTCCAAGTGAGTTAATTGCAGGGGAGAAGGGAGAGATTCGTAATTGCCGCGTGAATGAAGTTGCGCACGGGAGATCGAGAGATGCGGGCGCGCGTGTGCACTTGAAATTTAGTGGTACCTATATAGAACTTGCACGTGCGCGGTCGGTGGATTAACAAGCGGGTGAGTATTAGTTTGGTGAGGGTCAAAATTTTGTCAAATTCTGGTGTCGGATGCGTTGAGATGATTGACAGCTCGTTTTGTAAGAATAAGATATATATTTTGTAGTATACTATGAATTTTTGTAACAATCGTAATCGCATGAGAACGTTATTTGTTTATAAATTTAAAGCAGCTACAATTCTAAAGTTGGACAAAAAAAATATGAAAGTTTGATCAAGGGCATAAATTAATGTTGCAATAGAGTACTTTCTTCGTTGTTATTTCAACTACTTAGCTGAAAATAAGAAAGAAATGTTTAGTACAAGTTTACTACTTTGTTTGTTTGATCTCTGAAATTCTAAAATATTTTATTGCAGCGAACGAAATTTCGTAAAAGTACGGGAAACTTTTACTTCACTCGTCTGTATGTACATATATATTGACGAATTGAGTTCTTTAGAATATAATAAGCTTTACGATCGAGCCCACTCGATAAATTTACTGGAATAATTGAAAAAATTCTACTGTCAAGGTCGTGAATAAAGTATAAAAAAAAGTCACCTATCTTCTTCTTAATAGAAGTTTTTATAACTCTTTGGAATTTTGGAAAAAGTTTTTATTTCGAATCTTATCGAAATTCTTAAAATTATAAGAAGATAATTAGTTCTAAAATAAAAAATTAGCCTTTTTTTTTTTTGTTCTGGTTTAGCCTAAGAACTAGAATTAAAGTTGATTGTTACAAGCAATGTCGATAATTTATTGATATTTATTGTGATTGATTTATAGAGTGATGTAGCAAATGAAACCAGCCAATGACTATCATTAATTCAAGTTTTACAATAATAAAAAATGATGAGTGGAGCCCAACCAATTTCTAGAAAAAAGATACTGTACTTGTAAATTTTTCCAACTACGCGTAGATTTTATTATAATCTTAAATATCTTTGATTTTTGTAAATAGATTTTTTAGATAACAAAAAACTTGACAAGTGATTTAAAGAACTTCTGTGTCTTATAGTTAAACTTGAGTTTTTACTGGGATGAGTTTTCACGATAACAATTGTAGTATTTTACCTTTGTTGCATTTATTTACATAAAAATGTCATTTTAATAAATTCAGTTAAGAAAGTAATTTGGGCTCGTCATTGATATTAATAACCTGGAAGTACTACTTATATCTTTTAATTTAACTTTGATAGGAACGAAAAGGTTTTCAAACACAAAACACCCCTCAGTAGAAATTTTCAGTATTGGAAAAAGTCTTAAAATTAAAGTCATCATACTTTGTAATACTGAAGATAAATGTCTTATCCTTTATTGGTTAAATAACAATGGTTTTTTTCAATTATGTAAACAGTTGGAGAAAGTTGTTAAAAATATGTAAAAATTGGTTTTCTTCTTCATTTAGAAAATAAGTCTAATTTCTATAATACTATAATTGATTTTCTTCTAATGTCAATAGTATGTAGTTATTTATTAAAAGTTCATACGTTATTAAATTGCCAATATATTACTTCTGCAAAAATATAACAACTTCAAAAACTCAGAAAATTTTAAATCATCTACGGCGCACTAAAACATTTTGTTATGCAGCAGTACATAATTCACAAAAACCTTTTTCTTCTATTTCTTCCAAACTAATGATTAACTACACCACCGATACATCACCCCCGCACGTGCATAATAAACTCCAGTGGCAACTTTTCGCAATTTACCCTATACTGAAACTTTCCTCCCCCGAAAATTCACTTTGTCCACCAGCTCTATCTACTAAACTGTTAACACATTTTTTCGCGCCCTACCGACCGAGAAAGATTGACTGCCACCCTGAACTTTTCCTGATACAGCCTCAGTCGAGGCACTAAACTATCTATATATATATGAAGCGGACGCACAGCGCGTCAAGTTTTATGAAAAAACGCGTAGAACTCGTAAAGAATCCATTTGGCGATGCAATAAAGCGCGCGCTCTTTTTCCTCCTTTCTCGGCCTTTTCTGGATGGGCCAGACCGTACGATAGCGTATGCGGTGCACTTCGAGCGAATTGACCTTTAGCGAGAGCTTCGAGGGTTTTATCGATGTTTTGACGGACTAGAGTAACAAGATTGTTGAGATGGACAATGGCATTCTAGACGATGATTTATATGAGAAAATCGTGTAGTTTATTTTGTAAATACAACTGTAGCGGCAATCAAATTTGAAACTAAAAGTTCAATCGAAAATATTTTTCTTCTTTGATAAAACTGAATTTCATATAAAAGTACTATTTTCAAAATGTTCTTGAAAAATACAGTAATAAACATTTAACTATATTTTTATTTCATTAAAAATTCTTGTTCACGGCTTCTATTGATCATTTAATATATTTGTAGCTATAATATTTATTATTAGATGCTACGTATAAGCTTTAATGTAACATACTACGCCCCAATTAAAAGTTTCTGTTTGCCCTGACTGTAAGTACTATACACAAGTCCTTACCACTGTATGCAACAGTGCCATTATTACATGAGCAGTTCATACCTACGTGACTGCAATTGCAAATGGTAATGAGTTATTGCTCAAGATAATTAATTTGAGCAATGTGAAACTAGCATAACATAGGAATGTTATTCAAGATATTATACATCTATTAGCAATTCATTTATAAGTTCAGTTAGGTACCAGTTGCTGTATTTAATACATTTTACAATAATAATTTACAGTTTCTTTTCAATTATTTATTTAATGCTTAAAAAAATTTAAAGAAATTATAAATATTTTATAAATTTGTTATCAATATCATCCCATGCCCTAAGTTTCGGTATTCAAATCTATTCTACGCAATGTATAATCCGATCCTTTCTCGAGAGCAAAATTATCGCCGACTGTAAGTGAATTCGAATCTCGGATTATCTTTCGGTATATAAGTAGCGCTGGCAAACTTTCATGCCACCGCCAAACTATATGATCGAGCGACGAAAAAAAATTCGAGTGTCGGTAAAGCAGTTGCCGGCTAAGCCACGCCACCTCCCGCTAAAATCCTCTTATGGCTCGTATCCATTTGATAAACTACCCGATAGCGTCGGCAGCCAAGTGGGCTTTCTCCTTCGTCGCACGGCGGAATTCCGGCCGTTCGGGCCGATTTTCTTTCATTAGGATTTTTCCTCTCTTGCTCTTCTGGCCACTTCCGATTTCCGCCAGAGGCTCGTGCCGGAAGAAATATGGTGCGCGGCGGAGATAATTTTTCACCGCGAGCGAAAGAGAGAGAGAAACAGATAGAGAGCGTTCGTAAATTGAAAACGATTGTAGCATTTAAAAGCTGTTTTTGAGTCTGTCGACTCCGTGTTTTTTCCCTGCCGGCTGGTCTTTTGTTATCCATCACGTTGGCGTTGACGAATTACCGTCGCGGTCGCCATGTGGAATGATAATTAGCAGTTTAAAAATTTCAATGTGGAAATTAATTAAATATAAGTACACGTGGACATTGAAATTAGTTTTATAATTAGTGATTTCTAATTATAGTTTTATTCAAAATATTAAATCGAAATAAATGAATTTATTTCTAAAATCAAGTTTGAATTGAAATTTTCTACTTTACGGAAATGTAAAATTCTTATAAGACATTGGGCGAACACCCTTCTCACACAATAAATTTATTCAAGTGTAAATTCTATACTTTTCACGAAAGGAATAGAAGAAACTGCTGTAAACTTAGAAGGGACGATGCGGTAACTTTTAAAATCTCAATGTCACCGTTATAGGTCAGCATAATATTTTATCTTAAATTTCCTATTAGTATAAAGTTTTATTTTTTAATTCTTTTTGATTATAAGTTCCATTTTAATGTTTGTAATTTATTTTCATTTTTGTATTTCCAATTCAAATAATAAATATAACGAAGGTGGTATACAGTTGATTGTTACGATTAAAGTTGAAAAATAGGTTAGTTTATATGTATACTCAATTCTTACGGTATCTATACAGTTATCGACCTCTAAAAAAAATTTTTCTGGTAACACAGAATTAGATTTTCTTTTTTCTTCCATGCTTTCCTGATAAGTTTATCATTGTAATTAAGAAATCATTTACATAAAAATGCTTTTAGAATTTAGATAGTTATACAGCTAAACAAATATACATTTTTTTAATTTTTTCATTTTAAGATCATTTTGATGAAGAATATTTATAAAGAAATTATGAAAATAGAAGTATTGTATTATTAAATTTTTATTCTTGAGAAGTATTTGAATGAACAACGAATTGTCGATTATAAATACATTTCCTTTGTCTGATCACATGCGTATGCGTTCTACTTCAGATAATACTCTTATTATATTCAATTGACATTTGTGATTCGTGTATAATACACTTATAGTAACTATTTTACATATACCTGTTGTAGAAATGATATTAATTATACAACGGTAAATGAGAAATATCTATATACATAAATAAACTTAAATCGAGACTCGTAAATTATGACTATATGATCAATCTTGTTACCACTATCCTGAATTATTATGTCTCTACATTTAAATCTTTTTCTTATCATAAAAAATATAATATATTACTACATGTAACTATTGTGTGTATGAAAGTCTTGTTTATAGAGAACTATAAACAACATAGATCTGAAACATAGATTATTCAAGATAGATCTAGATCAAAATACGATACTACCAAAAAAGAATGGCATTATACATCGTCGAAAACACGTGAAAAATGTAGGTCAAATTTCACCCCGAAACATTTAAATCGTCTTAGGGCGAAGAAAAACGTATGCTACTAACATATGTGTCATTCATCTTCTCTAAGAAAACATTTTTTATACCTTCCCCCGTTTATCCTTTGGGTAAACCTTTCTTTAAAAATTGTAATAATATGTTAAGCAAAATTTAAATTTACATTCTGTATAAATTCTTGACCTTATCCTAAGTCATATATTTTTTTCAAGTTACTAAAATTAACGAGAGCCTTGAATCAAAATGATAAATATAAACACTCTATTAGCCAATATAATATTTCTTATGCTAGCTTCTTTCCGGACATGTCCCGTTCATTGTGACGTAATCTTATGTAAAACGTAAAAAATATCGTATGAATTAAATTTTTCGTGTGAAATACTGTAAATATCAGCCCGTTATATTCATTCAAAATTAATAAGTTATTACGTGTACTAATAAACAAAATATGCTATTTTACATTAAAATAAATTGTACGGGAATAGATTAAATATTTATAACTAACATTATCTTTGGGTATACAACTTATTCGTATTAATTATTTTATTTTGTTGGGTTTGGTAAAATTTCATCAGTAGAAAACAAAATAATCATCAAGCGGTTTAACTCTTTTATCCTCCAGAATATTTTAAATAATCGAGTTTTTGTTCAATTTTACTACAACGCATATCTTTGCCTCCTCCCAAAACCCAAAACCTTCACGTCTTCATCTTTCAGCACGACTCCTTCACCAATTCAATCTCCGACACTGCGTCAACAACGCGGTGCCATCAGCAGGAGCTCTGGGGTGCGCGCACGCAATTGGGAATGAAAATACAACTGAGACTCTCTGCGTCTCTCTCACGCGCGCGCAAACTTCGCCCGCGTGGGACTCTATTAACTCGCTTATCTGTACGTACGTAAATTTGGAACGCGTCGAGTGGCAGTGGCGACGGCGCCGAGAGGAGAGAGAAAGAAAGCTCAAGTGGTTATTGTGCCTTCCATTCACGTGCACGTCCCGAGTGCAAGCACGGTCCAGTCGCACTCTCGCGTCCATTACCTTCTAACCTCTGCAGAGCGCGCGTGATAAGTGATGGCTGAGAAATGGATTTTTTCTTCCTTGGGGGTTTGCAGTTTTTTCTTCATTTCGGTTGATATTGAGTATCAGACAGAATTTTAACCGAGAAGCGCTGATTTAGTGAAAGAAAGGTGAATGCAAGTTTTTTTAAATGGAAGTTATGTCACTATAATGTAAATATATTTGCTAGAATTAAAAGCTCTTTTATTCAAATAATACAAAATATATATTATTCTTGCGTCATAGTGTTTCTTCTGTATCATCAGATTTTTATTAAGTTTACTAGAATAATTCTGTTTAATGCTTTAATTTTTGAGAAATAATATGATTTTCTTTTTTTTTTAATGCAAATATTTTATTTTTTCCTGTTTAAAAAAAAAAAAATTGTGCAATTCTAATTCAGTCCTTAATATTCCAAAGGAATAATTTAAAAATAACTCGCAATTATAAAAAAAATTATTTTATTCTAAATTTTATTCTTAAATTGAATTTTATTTACTTTATCTCGGCAGCGCATACTCAATTAAAACAGCTCGTACGGTAATCTATACATTTGTCTAAGAAAGCTTTAGTAAATGATACAATTGATTTAGTTAAAATAAAACTAAGTGACATTTTAGCGAGGTAAATAAATGTTCAGGTGGTCGCAATAAAGTTGAAATTTCCGCGACTAACGAAATAAATCCTTATTCGCTAGAAGTTTAAATGTTCTTCGAAGCAGTAGCGACGAGTAATGAAAAAGCACTGCAAATGTTGTTGACATGTAAAATGCACTATAATTACTTCACAAACTGTTTTAGAGTTTGATCCTAAAGCGGTTAAAGCTTTTGAGGTACTCAAATATTTATGTTTAATTTAATTTTTTACAAAGTGTGGTAACATTTTACTGCCAAGAAAATAAAAGTAGTTAGCATTTACCGCAAAAATTTATGAAATATTGATAATGAACTTTCTAATAATTAAATTTCGAAAATTTTATATTTGAAACTTGTTAACTATAATAAATTTATTGAGGCGGAAATCCTGATCACCACTTTAATATTCAAATTAATGCTACGGCTGCGGTGTATTGCACTCTTGAAACATAAATTGGCATTCAAAATGTATGAGAATAGGTTGTCTGACACCCACAAGAATACTCCATTTGTATTGCATTTAAATATCTTCGTTATATAGAAGAATGGATGATATTTTAGCATGAAAATTTCTAACTGCAGCGATCTAATTCTTTATAAACATGGGGCAGATATAATTCTCTAAATATGAATAAGTGAAAAGTTGCTCACTGGTGCGAATAACTAAAAAAATCTACTAATAGCTCATATTGATATCTTTTTCGGATTATATGAAGAGTTAATGGTAGACTTTGATTTCAATAAAATTTTTAAATTTATATATACGTGTAATTTTCTGTAAAATTATATATAATTCTCTTGTGTATCAGATTTTAAAAACACAAATAAAATCTGAGAGAAACTGTTACTAGATAGAATCTTCTCGGTCTTTCGCTTGGTTATTAGCAACGTACAGAAAAGAAAATAAACATTACTTAAAGCAAGGAAAAATTGCGAGTGGAGATAAAAAGTAAAACATGAAAGAGGGAATATGAAAAGAAAAATATACAAAAAATAGAGAAATAATGGTAAAGTATTTGTGTAAACAAAGATTATTTACGTTAAAAAACGAAATATAAATTTCTTATTAAATTTTCTTTCAATTTTTAATAAGTACTTGAATTTTTATAAATTTCGTACTGCTGAATGTGGATTACCGCAAAGCTGCAGGAGGAATAAGTTTAAGCTCTCTATTAGCGGGAAGTTCGTTTAAAAGAAGCACGAATAGCAGCCTCTCATAGGCTTCTTTTTTCTTCTATGGTTGCCCAACTATCGATTTCCATTTTCCGATGGAGCATATTTTATTATCAAAAATTATTTCTCCTCGGACGATGTGAACCCAAAGAATGTTGACATTAATTATAAATGAAGTATTTGTTCTGATAGATTTGATGCAACCGCAAATCAATTTTCTCACTCTCTAAAAAGTACATTGCAAATAACGTAACGTACCGAAAAAACATTTGTTTGCAATGTTATTATTAAATCATATATTTATAAACTTCGTTGAAAATGACTGATATTGTTTGCATAAAGCGTATTATTATAGGAGCTTAGTAGAGGATGTTTCTGGAAACTAGCAGTACGGGGATTACAAGTATAGAGTTTCATCTCGTAAGATCCGATTACTAAATATAATGAGCCACGCGCGAAATGTTGTATGAATTTAATAGGCGGTTTCAGCTATACAATTTTTTTAAATATTAATTTAGCAGAAATTTTTTTTTACAAATTGAACACATTTTCCCTATTTATTTATCAAATGAATATACTTAACTATTTTCTATCTTATAAAAATTCTTTCATGAGTTGTCTTATACATTTATTATACTTCCTCGTCGAACTGAAGCATTTAAAAGTCTTGGTCATTGAATAATTTACAAAAATATTGATCTCGCTTTCAAGAAAAGAATTTATTTCTGAATCACGACCGACAGTTGAGACGTCAAGAGCTGTATCTTTTTACGATCTTAACTTAGTATGCATCTGGTTCATTTTCAGTATTCTAACGTGGCTCCACGTTTGCTCACGTGCCGAACAGACAACGTCGAGGATTCTGCGGTATGTTATGCCAGTATAGTGTTATCTTTGAGCGCGGAGCGCCATTAATCCCTCAAAGCACGGAATTAATCCTTTGAGGCATAAATTTTATTTCAGTTACATCCTGAGAATTTAATTAAAGACTAACTATTCGCTTAAAATGAAAAATACTTAAATAGTGATAATTGCAGGAAGTCTATTTATAAGGATGGGTATTATTGTTGAAAGATTTACTGGATTAATATGAATCGAGAAACTCAGTGAAATAATAAAGATTTTAAGTGATGAAGATACGTATTTGTTCGTTCGATCGTAATAATTATTATAATTTCTTTGATGAAAAAAGTACATCCGCACAAAACCAAGAGAAAAAATCATTCAGCCAATCGGCTGAAACTTTTTTTCAAGACTACTTGAACCATTTCTTCTCAAAGTTTCAGCGATTAAACGGAATGATTTTTTCCATCGGGGTTTGTGCGGCGTTCCTCAATCTTCGTGAAAAATTTGTTATTTTGATTGTTTAATAAATATTACGAAATATATTTCTACTTGTACTATTTGTTTTCCAAGATAAAGTAAAACTTTCGTATGATTTAATAATTGCAGAAAAGTAAAAAGTATGATGTAAAAATAGTTATAAAAAAGATTTAAAAATATTTATATACCTAATTTCAATTTTAATTGTAGAATTTTGATCTTCTTTTGATACAATCTGAGAAAAAAGAAAATTGATAATAACACAGGTACACAAAAAATAAAAATTGATCTGACCCAGAAGACCGATGATCATATCCTTATGAATTTAGACATTTTGAGATATCTGTAACTCTAAAAATTTCGTGGTGTCTGAATTTCAAGGTCAAAAACATTATCTTTTTATTAATTTATCAGTGATATTGTATAGTATTAATCATGCTCTACATTATCCATTTTAAATTATCTAAATATGACTTTTTTTCTTCAAGATATATTAAATTAAAATATTTAGAATGTATCTCAAAGGAAGAAACAATCATCTTGAGATGATTAAAATTTTTAATTTCATATATCTTGAAGAAGAAAAGTCATATTCAGATAATTTAAAATGGATAATGTAGGGCATGATTAGTACTATACAATATCACTGATAAATTATGTTTTTGACCTTGAAATTCAGACACCACGAAATTTTTAGAGTTACAGATATCTCAAAATGCTGAGGTGATAAACCAAAATTAATGTCATATCTGAGATGAGCGCATCTAAATTCATAAGGATATGAGCATCGGTCTTCTGGGCCAGACCAATTTTTATTTTTTGTGTGCCTGTGTAATGAATGCTATAGCATACGAATATATCACTCTATAAGAATTGAATGGATCAAAAAAGAGATAATTAAAATATGTAGACTTTGATATAAGAATGACAGACATCGATGACAGCATGTCACTATAATGCAACGACGATGATCATATTTCCTGAACTTTTAAAAGTTTAAAGAACTCATTCACAATGCATTGACGTTATTCTTACTACGAAAACATTCGCCCCAATTATAACTACGAACAATGAACGAATTTCCACGACGAATAAACATTAACTATGGTCAGCGGCAACGAAACAGCCACAGAAATTTTCGGTCGCAAATCAACATGGCAATTAAGGAACCCCTCCAAACTCCCTGCTGTTATACCTCTCCACAGCGTCGTTTATTTACCTAATCGGGTCAAGACGAAGCCAGCAGCAGCAGCAGCAGCAGCCGCCGCTCACACTGACTCGCGCACGCACACATTCCCGACATTATTTCTCTCCTAATGAATCCCACCAATCCTCAAAACCATCAGGGCTCCCGGCGAATTTCCATTATATTACGACAGGAGCCTCATAATCGTATCCTCCCCGAGCTCGCCAGGAATCCGCTCGGAATGAATCAAACAGTCATTTCCCGGGGCAATAATTGTCCCTGCGCCCCTCCTATCCGCGCTCCTTCCCTATATTATACTTTCTCCTACACGCTTCTGGTTATAGGGGGAGGTGGGACGACTGCTGCCGGATCCATTTGGCTGACGATACCGGCGGCCACCTCGCACACACGCGTCACGCGCAGAAATTTGAATGCCGGCCAATTGATAAGGGCGCGCGCAAGGCGAGGTATTTCAGACGACGCGGCGGGCCGTAATTGATTATGCAGCCGAGCGAGCGCGCCGCTGCCAGAACGCCGTTTAGAGGCCTTTACACTGCTGAGGTGTTTAAGGCCGTGTTTACGGGCTTTTAATGGCTTCGCGGGGAGAGGTGTGCCAGCCGGATTGCACGGCCAGTGAATTTCGTCTCGTTTGCAGGTTTATGAATGCCTTTTCCTTTCTCTGAATATGGAAATAAGAGGCAATGCTTCGGGCTTTTACGCTGTCGTAATCTGGTCTTTTTTATCGTTTCTCACGCCCTTTGTCGTTTGCTTTTTTACCTAGTTCTAGTAATAATGCGCACCTCTTACGTTTACTTTTGTTCAAAATCTTGAAAAGATTTTAATAACATTTATAAATAATGTGTAGTCCTAAATAGATTTCAAATTATCATAAAATATAAGATTTTTCGATAATTTTTCTTAACAAATTATGATTTTTACAAGTTATCACCAAACTGCTATATATCTATTACTACTATACCTTTTTTCTGAAAGGTATGTATTATGTAAGTTTAGTCTCGTTATTGTTAGCTTTCCTATCACAAGTTTTAAAGTCATAAAATATTTTGCAAGTTGAAAATAAAAAAGCCACTTTGAATATTTCATACGTCATTAAAAATGTGTAAATGAGATGAGTTAAAGAGAAGCATATCAATAGTGCGAGTGAGATATCGACCCCGAATGTATAATTTACGTAAGAACCTAAAAAAGCTTCAATCCTTCTGTCATTATGGATGCACATCTGCTCTGTACAAATCTTCTTATTCCTATGCATGAATATCTGACTTGAACCTAAATATTAGTAGTTTAATATTCATAGATATCCTGCAATATTATTATGAATATGCATCATCTTCTGCTACTCGAGAGTATAACTAACACCAGTAATATTATGTTACACTTCAGCTAAAATATTATATTGAATATATCATATTATTTTATAATAGTGCAGATGTGATGGAGAATAAGAATATTTATTCATATATATTTTATGAATCTTTTGAGTTGAATATTTTATATAATAAATTGTGATAAAAGGTGATTTCTTGAAACTGGAAAAATTTTCTTGTAAAGTAAATTTAAAGCAATATTTGTAGTTTAATAATGTTCTAATATTCAGTATACATCACGAAATTTTAAAGAGGCTTTCTAGCCACAAACTAAGAAATGCACTTCCTGTATTTCAATATTTAACATGCAAATATTGCACCAAACTTGTTTAATATTACCTAAATATTACAAACTTTTTAAATTAGAATAATACTTTCACTATAAAACTTAAATTTTCAATATTTTAATTGAATAATGTAAAGGATTAACTTATTCATCAATCAGTAATTGGTAAAAGTTGAAAAACTTGAAAACACTGAAACAGGCGGTATGTACGATAAATATATCTTAGAGGATTTCAATTAAATCCAAAAATTTGTTATTCCTTACAACTATATTGACAAATTTATTTTGCATTTTTAATAAGGTTGTAACAAGATTATCATACAGAGTTTGCATAATCATTAACCAAATATTCTACGAATAGCTTAGTAGTGAATATGAAAATAGCGAGTCTTCTCATACTTTATATAAGTGCTATCATAACGATATTTCTGTTTTGTTTTTATCTTCTCTTCAAATTAAAGAAATAAAGGCACGACCAACTTCAACTTCTCCTTTAGCAACTACGCGTGAAATAACTGCTTCCCTACCTTTTCCCTCCCACCACCCACACACCTGCTGCCCTTGCCGACTGCACATCGCACCCATTTCTTACAGCTAACCCTCCCCACACCCCAAAAGCATCACCTTCGCTACACGGTAATAAAGATCGATAAGAAAGAGAGGGGGGGGGGGAGAGGGAAAGACGCATTCTGGGCACGTGTGTGTGCGCGCGTCCGCCCGCGGGAAGGAGAAGGCCGAGGAGGGAAAGTCAATACGCAATCAGGCGTGACCGTCCGTTTTGGCGCGTTATTCGTTTTCTTGCGCCATCTGCGATCTAACAAGTGGCACCGCGGCCGGCATGACGATCGACCTGCTGCACGCGAGCTTTTAGAAGGTGAGCTTAGAAAGGGAAGGCACGTGTGACGCCGCTTTTTCGATTTGATGGCTTTCGAGGAGTGGCCAATAGCCGTTCGGTTAGCTGGATTATCGCGTGTAATTAGACTAATGGCGTGATTCGTGCTCTAAGGTCAGTGAGTAATTTTAAAAAAGATATCTTTCGGAAGTTGGTATTGTTCATTTAAATCTCTTATTTACATTTTGGAAAATGTCAGCCTTCATTATAAAGTGGTGGTTTGGTAAGGAGACGAAAAATAATTGAACTGAATTCACATTACGGTGACAAAGGGGAACCTTGAGAATCACTTGAAATTCTATTCTTGTTTACTTTCTTCACAGAATTGAGGATGCGTAAAAAATGCAAGAAGTTCTGCATAAGTGAATTTCCATTATGTAATGGAAAAAAGCCATAAGAATCTAGGACATAGCTGCAGATGGCCAGTTTGAAAAATTCAGAGAAAATTCAGTATCATAAATTTGGAAAAATAAAACCACTTTTTTTATTCATTATTCACCAAAATCATCATTTCTTTAAAAAGCGATGTATGAATTCTGTCATCAAAATAAGACTGATTTAATTCGTTATTGTTAAATACAAGATAGCGAAATGGCGTGGAAATTTAAATTTAAATTTCTATCTTGTTCTTTTGTTAAAAGTGTAATCTTAAAATTTACTCCAAAAATCGAATCATAAGAAGTTGATACTTTTTAATAAACAAAAAAAAGGATATAATTCTACATTTTGAAAAATAAAGAGCGCAGAGCGCGCATCAATCTTGCTAATTATTTGAAAATAAAAATATTTGTTTATAATTTGATTTATATAGTTTTTATACTATTTTAACTTCAAAATCACAACTTTGATATGATTTTCCGGCGCTCGTCGTATTAAATACAGTTCGATACTAGTACGTAAGTAGATTATTTACCTCATGTGACTTTTTGCTCTCACTTCGCTAGAGCGAAAAACGTCACATGAGGTAATAATTTACTTCGGCACCCGTGTCGAAATGTACTATTCTATTTATACATGTGTGCTACATAAGTAAAGCACAGTTCCATTGCTGCATAATAAATAAGACGAATATTTATTTGATTACTACATAAATTTATTACTTATCATCACACTCTAATATTACATAAAGAATCAAAGGAATCTATTTAAGACTTTTCTTTACCTCAATAAAAAAAAAAAAAATCAATTTGGAGCAAAAGGCTACTAAACAAATAGTATCCCTTTCATTGAACGCTTTGATTAGAGACACCTGAAAGCGCAAAACTTCAATACCTTTCTAACAATTACAATGCCAAGAAGAAAAGAGGAAACATGATATAATTTTTCGTTTTTTACAAAAGTCTTCGACCAAAAGATCGTCTTGATTTGCTATTTTTAGCCCGACAGTGCAGACCACAAAAGAGAGGCTTGACATGCTCGCACATGTATATATACACACACCGCCATTTAATTCCAAATGGAACAAAGCGGGCACACTAAAAGCTTTAGTATTCTTTTTGCTATGCGCGCGTATCGGCGTGCACTCTGTGTCTGTCCTAGCCCCTCTACCGCACCCTCCCACACCCCGGGGGCTGTTTTTTTCGACCTTAACTTCTTTATAAGATCCGCGGGCTGGTGCCGCGTACGTTCGCCCTCCTTTCGTCTCCTCTTTTTTGTCTCCCGAAAACCTCTTTGATCTTCTCGCGACTCTTTAAGTCAGCTAGCACTGCCACCACCGTCAGACGCCTTTGCGCGTGTTATCGAAATAATCCGGCGGCAAGGACGCGCGCCGAATCTCATGCCCTTTGCCGATCGCGTGTGTATGCGTGTTTGTCTGTTTATCCACGAATGTATAGGTACGCCATCGACGTATCGAGCGGTGTATGCTATCGTGATTTCAATGGCCACTTCGGTGCACGGGCAAAGTTTTGAAATTCAAATTGGCCGCACGCGTGCATGCACGACTTCGAGCTCTTCTGCTTCCCCCTCCCTCGTATTGCGCGCTCTCGATCCAATTTTGAAAATTGCGATTCCGAGGACGCGCGAGCGGCATGTAGTATGTATATATGGCGGTGAAGCGCGACTGGCGTAATGCGATCGAATCAATGGGTATCGTGTTAACGTGGAAATGGGATGTGTGAGAAGAATGCAATTTATGAGAAAGAGCGGTAGGATTATTTTATTTGTTTCTCGAGCGGCGAATATCTGTTCTGGTATTATGAAATTTTTGTCGTTTCGCAATACCAGAAAATTAGGATTAGATGAATTTTCTATGATTCATAATTCATATTTTTTTAGTTGAGCCATAAAGAGATTTTTAATGTTATTTCAAATATATATCAAAACTACTGCCGATTTCTATACTTGAATCGAGACAAACCATTAAATATTTTGCTATTCTTAGGCAACTATTGTTGTGAATGATATTTTTACTGTATAATAGTGAGACCTTCCATTTTTATAAGAATAACTTTAATGAAAAAGATTGGTAGAAAATTAAACAAGATTAATTACAGGCCAAAATGCTTATTCTGAAGTAGACAATCAGTGCAAAAACAATCTGACATTAAGATGGTAATACGCATAAAAGAGTATGAGCTATTTTACGAGTGTTGAGTAAATTTTATACCGGATAAAAATAAAGTAGCCCATATCGTGAGAGTAGCCGAGATCGTAAGATAGAACCTCGATACAGGTATTTTTATTATTTCATATTGAACAATAACATAAAGAATTTGAGGATATGGACATTTGTTCTGTTATTTTTCTGAAAGAGTAAAATTCATTCAAATAACGAAAGGTTAGATATTTTTCAAATATTTTTACAAGGAATTTTGACGTATACTAGGGAGTCTTACCTTGAAATTTTCAAAGAGGAGCAGTGTGAATTTCTTGACGTTCTATTTTATGACTAAAAGAGTAGAACAACTTACGTAGGGTGCCGACATAGGTCATAAATTTTATATTCCGTGGGCGTCATCCCTTATTGATCAAAGGTTTATTACCAAGAACACCCAGAAATATACTCATCCACCTGCTCCAGCTATAAAATTTTATAAATTTCGTACGATGTATCACATGACAAGACAAATTTCATCAGTTTTTACTTCCAAGTTTATTTTTGAAATTTCGCGAAAGCGTAAATAACAATTTCTACTACGAAAGGTAGGTCAGCCTGAACCCAGTCTATTACTTAATATGGTCTAATCACCAGATCTCGGCTTTGGGTAATTTAAAAGCTTAAATAAGCCTAGAGATAGCTAGGTCATGGGTTATAAGTATCATATAAACTGTTCGCAAGGCTTTTGGAGCTGTATTGATTTTTTCATAATAATATTTTGCCACATACGATTAAGATATTTCATGTCGTATTTCATAAAAAAAGTTTCTCAACAATCAATTGTATGTTTTGGTATTATTTAAAAAACAAGAAAATCTAAACACTGCTTCATTGATGAATTATAAAAAAAATCAATTTCTCTCCTCATAGTCTAACTTTTTTCCATATGTTAATAAGAATACAAATTTACGAAAAATATGCAATTATACATTTTTCCAAAATGTTTCTGGAAATATTTTTGTTTTTCAAGTCGAAAAAATACTTTAATCAAGGCTGACCTACATAATTATTTTTCCCACATGTGTGAATGCTGGACATTTTAAAATTTAATACAAAATTTCGAGCAATTCGCCAAACAATCCCGACTATCATCACAAAAACTAAACGTACGAATAAACGGTTCGTATATTCATGGATATCGATTTGTTCCTCGACGACATTTTCTAAGCTTCGTTCGCCAAAATAAAGAAAAATCCATCTACTTTTACCAAACCAATACATGCAAATAAAGAATCGAATTGCAAGGAAAACTCGTTCAAAATCCAAGTCGTACATTCCTTTCAATCCGACCTCCTTCGCACAAACCCCCAGCCCGGACGAAAATAATCCGGGGAAAAGACATAAAACTCGAACATCAATTCAAAACAGATTAAAATCCCGCGCTTGCCGGGGATCCAGAGCTACCCCGCGAGACCGAGCGAGCGAGAGGGAGGAAGAGGGGATGCGAACGCATAAAGCGGCGCCGAAGTGGCGCACTGCGGACGCGGCATGCATCGGGAGAACGGATCGGCCGCCGTTCTGCACTTACACCACCCACGCCCTCCACATACATGCATATACACAAAGTCCGGTGGGGCGCCGACGCCGACGAGTGGGCTAATCCGCGGACGAAACTAGACTACGGCGAAGGTCGTCGCGCCATTAGCGCCCGCCCGCGCCGGAAAGAAATCGCACCCCCACGATCTTACCCTCAAAGCCTCACTACGGGCGATTGCCGCAAATTACGTCCTTCCTCTGTCTGCGCCGAATGGAGGGAGGATGATACGGGTCTTGCTTCTTTTTCTTTTTTCTTTGAAGGGTGGTAGCGAGTGGAAGGATCAGCTCTTGTCAGACGCGATTCTTCGGAAAGTGAGTGTCCTTAACGCGCGGGCACGCGAGAAATGAAGAGCCTTTGTTTCGCCGCAAAGTCCGTGGGGGGTAAAGAGTTTTCCGTGGCTCCGAAGGGTCTTAATCTGGGCGAAATAATAGTGATTCGAGAGGTATGCTGTTGGTTGGGTATTGTAGTGGAGATTTGTAGCAGCGTTGTTAAAACTTTCATCGGCTCTCTATTGTTCAACTTTCTCGTTATATACTGTTTACAAGCCACGTGCTTGAAAACTTTATCGCAGAATATATAAAATTACGGATACTTGATTTTTATTCCAGATATTGATTTTCAGTAAATACAAAATGCTGACGTGTATTTATAAAATTACAAATACTAAGGTTTTACTTTTCGTTTGGAAAATAATATTTATAAGTATACATTAAATTATGGTGACTGTTATATTTGAGAAGTGATCGTTTACAAACATCTAATATTCTTGTCTTGTAGTGAATCTTGAAAATCTTCTGAAAGGAATAGTATGCTTACTCAGCGAGTATGACGCATCATCGAAAACTGTCAAGTGGCAGTTTCAGAAAGAGGTAGTTTGAAAAATAAGTTTCCAGTGCACTGAACGTTCGGAATGATGAATGAGATTCTAATACCCAGGAATACTACAAAGTTGAGTCGAAAATTCGACGCAAGATGACAGTTTTAAGATGTATTTTTAACTTTGCAATAAGTGATATGTTAATGCTTTTTTAAGTGATTTTTTGAAAAAGTTTTTACCCTTTTCAAACAGGAGCTATTTTGATAAAAATTGCTATGTTAATATTTTCAGAACACTCTTTAAACACGGCTAGTAATATTTGTAGTTTTTCAGAAAATAGTTATGGTAATTTTGCAAAATGCACAAAAATGTTCGCTTGTTTCTTTTTTTTTCACACAAAAAAATAACTTCATTTTCATTTGAAGCTCAACCGTGGATCCACAAAATTTCTCTATTTTAATGCAGTATTTTTTCAATTTATGTTTTCGAAATGAGGAAATGAGTTTCTAGTAAAAATGCTATATTTATAAAATATTTTTCCTGCAAATTTTAAAATTCATGTGCGTCTTTTAGTTTCAAATTAAGTTAAAACATGCCGCATTACAGAATAGAGCAATTATATGTATGTATGGCTGAGCTTTAAACAAACACCTTTTCGATATTTAATAATTGATAAAAAAAGGTTTTTTTCTATTTATTCTCTTTCAATTTGTAATAACTTCTTTTTTATAAGAAATTTTAAGGCAAATGTTATCGAAATTACTCATGTTTAAAATTCTAAATATAAGACAAGGAATAAAATAAAATTTACATAACATTCACAGATTGTATATTTAATGGATAACAAATTACATTTCGTATACATCGAAATAGTTTATCAAGCTTTATTCGAAAAGTCGTTTGTGCATTGTGTTTCGTATTACAACGGAACATCAGTCGACTTCTTTCTTAACAATGGGTTTCAAATTCTTTTCTAGATAGGCCGACATAAAAAAGCCTTTGTACGACTGGGAAAGTAACACCTTGCGATTTTTCTTTTTCTTTAAAACAAAACTAGTCTGAAAAGCATGATTTTTTTTGCAAAAATAGTATTAATAGCAACACGAACGAGAAAAGAAATACGAATGTATTTTAAAAGCAAAATAAAAAAAACTATCTAGTATTTTAAAATATATACTGAGAAAAGGATTGGTTACTGTTAACATGGTGACGTAAGCTCAGCAGTCGGCGGAGAGCATGAGGATAAGGTTTAAGATTATGTAAATAAATTGGTAACATAATAATTAAGTTAAAATATATAATTCTAAACGGTAGAGCAGAATAAAATAAAATAGAACTAAATTGTAAAATAA
>JAPYZO010000539.1:0-25163 GCA_030522905.1 Torymus flavipes | reverse complement strand
CAAAAAGGTATTTTTATAACCACCATTCTTCAATCACGCGGAATGACATTAAAGCTCTCAAACAAATATTCATCCCAGACTTTAACGCGCAGAATTATAGAACACGCCGCATCAAACATTCATAAAGTACGTATTCGCCGTTTCACCATATTCTGGAACCCTTGTCAAACTCTGCGTGTAATTCAAATAATCGCGCAGCACTGCCTACATAAGAGGCTTACGGCGACTACACTCCCGTCGTGCGTTTTTCGCATTCGCCCGGCGATAAATCGACTGTCAGGCCGATTTTCATCCGTAAAAGCAGCGTATCGCGCGCGCATCTGTTCCGGGGGAGAGTGGCGGCAGGACGATAATCGCGCGCGCGCGTGCACGTATATAGGCGCGAAAGCCCCGAGCTCGTCCATTTGCGTGAATCGGAGGAATTTCGGGAATTCCTCTTTCGCGCACCGCTGGAAATAAATAAAACGTCGCCTCGGGGCGCGCGAGCGAGGCGTGATTAAAATTGATTCGACGCGTTTCGCCCTCGAGAGTATTGTGAGGGCAAAAGAGAGTGTGAGAGAGAAAGAGGAGGAGCGATAATGGATTTATTTAATAGAGTAGAATGTGCCGAGAGAGATAATATTGGGCGAGTGAGCGCGTGGAGGGGTATTTCAATATCCTCTGAAGAGAGGATTAAAATAATAATAGGAGAGCTGCGTGAGTGTGTGAGGAGATAAATTGTTATCAAAGTTTCAGCTTTATATAATTTTAGAATGAAAATAAAATTAAGGTAATTTTTTCGAGATAACATACAGTATATGCATATAATATATAGATAGATTTATTGGAGAAAGGACGTGTTTATATTATATCGAGCCTTTGAATAGCTGTTAACACTTGCCAAATATATATTAATATAAGACTGAAAACATAAAGTTGATATTGAATTAAAATAAAATTCTTTCTTAGCTATTAGAAAAATCGAACCTACAAATTTACTCACAATAAGTTTCATTATTTAAAAATTAGTTAAGCAATCTTTTCACTTTACAAAAATATCGTTTATCATATTTCACTCAATCAGTTCGGCTTATTAGTATGAATTTTCAATTTTATGATGGACACGCTTTCATCATTTTACACGGAATTGTATTGTATTTAGTTTATTTTGGTAAGTTCCAAAAAAACTACGTATATTACGAATATTACGTAATTTAAAGCTTTCAATTGCCGTATCCATAATTCAACATTCCCAAAACCGTGAACATCCCAAACATAACCAAGGTCATCCAAGGTTCGACTATCCTTCAAAAACCGCGAGTCCTTCGATCTACTTTGCGCAAACAGAGTGAGAAAGCGCTTCTAAATAATTCTCTTTCCGTCTCGCTCTTCTCTCTCCGTGTGCATTTATTAGCAAGATGAATCATTTGGCTGCCGGCTGCTTTTAATTAACAACGGATACTAAATTATGCAAATTGCTGCGTTCGCCTTGCCGGGTCTGCGTATCTTGAAAGTGTAATGAATTATCATTGCTTATACGCGGCGAGAAAGACTCTGGTACCTTTCGTGGTTCTGCCTCGTTATCCGCCGATAAAGATAAAACGCCGAATTAACGATTGTTAGTACTCACATGGGGGGTTTTAAAGAGTAGATTAATAAATTTTGATAATTTATAACAATAGATATATAATTGTTTATGATTTTATTCTTAATAATGTTACAATGTTGCTGGTTGTAAAATCTAAATATTACCTACGGAGACATAATGGTTTTATAATCATTTTATACCGCGTGCATAATTGACGTAGTGGAGGATTAATTTTAGCGTCTTACCGAAGGGATACAGAATTCTTTCGGACCCTGAAGGCAGGAAAGGTCGACCGGAATAATAAAGTCTAATGGCAGGTGCTACTACAAGCCTTTTAATTATACATCAAGGACAATTTACGTCCACACTATAATATTGAAATTAAAAATTATTAACTCTTCGTGACGTCAATAGTCTTCAGGCATAAAGAGCTACATAATGGATTTTCAAAAGCTTTTAATTGCTGTACAAAATGTAAAGAGTTTGAATAACGTTAAAAAGTATCTAGAAAATAAATTAAAAAATGTACTATGCAGCTTTTCATTTTTCAATTCTATTCAACGAACAATTATCTATTTATTTCATCCAGCTACTGAATTATGTTACAAATTATTCAGACCATTGTTTCCACCTATTTTTACTGTTTTACCTCCATCCACTTTTTTGTTTCTCCTTTTACCTTAACAAACCTGCCACCTCGACAACTTAACTTGGCGGGATTAAACAGAATAAAAACGAGCCCGCGGCTACAAGATGTGGTCCAGCATATTTTTCAGCGATATTTTCTCTCTCTCTCCCTCTCTCTCTCTCTCTCTCTCTCTCTCCTATGCTGTCTCTCTTGCGCGCTCAAGTTACAGGATAAACTTTACCCGCTCGTGAGGGGTGGGGAGAAACAATGCTTCCGTTTCTGTCTCTCTCTCTCTCTCTCTCTCTCTCTCGCGCGCGCGCGCGCGTGGTAGCCGCAAGCAAACAAAGCGCCCTAAACCCTAAACGGATTAGACACCTACGCTCGCGTGTTAATTAAATAACGAATTCGGGTCTGCTTTGTTTACGCGAAGACAGCGGCCTTCCGACCTCCTTTTAGCCGCCGGGTGTTATTATCGCGCCTGACGTCGGATGTTTCTTCGAATTATAGCTATGTACGTTGATGAGAGAGATGTTTGCAGGGTATATGGGGGAGAGACGATTGTTCCCTTGTCGCTGAATTATGGGCTGGAGAGGTTAATGCGACAGGGAAGCGTAGGTCAGTGTGTCGAAAGTGTTTTAATGGGTTGCGCAAAGAAGGGTGGACACGTTATTTGATGCTTTAGCAGCCTTTTGTGAGCTTTAAAGACTGTATTATTGCTTGAAATATGAAGTACTTTACTTGTGAAAACAGTATTTGGATTCCGAAATACGGGGGAAATGTACTACATTATATCGCAGGTTTTAATCCTGAAATATGAGGTGCAATAGAAACAGACGAGTGCCACGAGGACTTGGGAGGTGAGCATAAAAAGAATATAAAATTTAAAGTATTCAAACGATAATATTGTTGTTATAACGTAAAAAATATTAAAATGGGAATAGTTGTTAGTTTTGCTGCTAAAAGGCTGACGGTATCTTGATTTTTTGAACTCTGCAGGTAATGTTATTTCAAGTTTCATACCATGATTTCGTTGTTTATTATGCGAGAAATAAATAGCACGCTGGATTGATATTTTCACTCAATATAATTTTCCCACATTCCCTCAATTTTGTTTAACCAACGATAAAGTAAAAAATTCTACGCTATCCACTAATTACTTTTTTCTCATTGTAGAGATAAAAAAAAACAAATTAAAAAGCTATGCTATACGAACGGAGGCTACGGGAGAAGCCCCGAGAAGTACTCACCTCCCTGCGGGAAGAACTGCGAGTAGATGATCTTGAAGTTCTCCTCGCGCACGACGCCCGTGGGACACTGCGCCTTGAAGCCCCGGTAGATGCGCTTCATCTCGGCCTCGGTGAAGCGTGTCGCCCGGCACAGGCTCGCCAGTGAGTCCGGCCTATACCGCGGCGTCTGCTCCTCCTCGTACTCTGAATCTACTGGGACACACGAGTAAGACGGTGAGATGAGGTTTGAAGCTGTCGTTCGGCAATGTAATGAGTAGTAGAGACTTGTTTTCGTTTGCTCGAAATCGTTATTGTGGTAATAGAGGGCTAAGTGGATGCGCGAAGATAGAGACAGGCGTGAGAGCGGATAGAAGGTGTCGGTGGGGGGGTGACTATGGTGACGTTTCATTGTCTGTTGATTTTTTGTTGTTTTTTTTTTGGAAAAGAGGATGGAAGTGATGAGTTTGGTACGAGATGGTAATATGGTGGCAAGAGTTGAGAAAAGGATTGAGAGGTAGATTATAAGATCAGTCTTAGATAATAAGAGAGATAAAAATACGAAATTTAGTTATCTTAAATATAGAACTTACAGAATTTTTACAGAACTTAAAATTTTATACTACATATTAGAAGCTGAGAGTTATTGTATATATATATCATAATGATAGACAAGGTTTAGTTATGATCGCATCGAACGACTATTGTATAACTATAAATAATAATTTTATATATTTAATGTGTCTAACATTCAAAAACAACAAGTTCATGTTCAATAAATGTGATAATTGAGGGATGATTCTTCACAGAATTATCACTTTTATCAAAAATGTCATTGCCTTTTTTATACGAAAGACCTCATTTATTAGTGTATAACTAAAATAAAAAAAAATTACTATAAAACTATTTGAAAAAATATGTATTTTTATAAGAAAATGAAAGATCACCATAGCCCCATTCTAGAGAAAATAGATTACAGAAGAAAAAAGACAAATCTCAAGCGATGAACTTGCAAAATTCAAATTTGAAAAGAGAAAAATTTTGAGATTTCTGACATTTCATAAATATGCGTATGTGCTATTGATGCTTTATAGTTGATAATATTTGCACAAGATATAAGTAATGAGAATAAGTATATTTTATTCTACGCTAATAGAAAAAAAATTCATGTTTATAGAATACATAGTCAGATAATTGTACCAAGTATTGTTACGAAAAAATTATCGTTACGCTATTTGAATAATTTTAAAAAAGCTGACAGTAAATGAAGTATATCAAATTCTTATGAAAATGTGTGACAAAAGCAAATCCTATAAACGATCTTGTGCGCCGTGCAATTTTATTTATTTGAATATTTTACATAGTAGTGATATGGTAGATTATTTAATAGGTACAACATTTACAGCTTAAGGCATAGATCAAAGTGTAACAGTCAAATAATAGATTAGATATATACTTGACTATGTAGATAAAACCCCATCTTAAAATATTCCAGAAAACCCTATCTACAGGAAAACAAGTCTGTTTACTCCCGTACTTATTCCTTTCAGACAGTCATAAAAACAGTAAGGGCGAGTTTCAAAAAATAGTTCCGGCTAAAAATAGTCGAGTGACAAAGGACACTCGCGATGAGTAAACAAAAGAGTCGTGCGCCGTTCTTCTATTTCCCGCGGGTGAGCTTGCACTCGGGCGCGGACTGTCGAAGAAATCGGGCCCGCGGGATGTACCCGTTTACGAGCCGGTGATAAGAGGGACGAATCGCGAGGACGATCATTCGAGCCAACTTGAATTATTCTTGCTTTCTCGTCGTCTTCTTATCGTGTTTCGTTTGATTTAAAAGTTTTCTCTGTTGCTTCTGACTACATTGGTATGTATCTACTTGCATGGACGTTGTTCTGGCTATTACGTGAATCTACTTAAATATTGCCATAACATTTTTGTAACATCAGATAAATCAATGACTAAGAAAGTGTTCGTCAAAATAATAGTATACTTTTAATGAACAAATATATTCTTGATTTGGAACAATCTTGGTTTGAAATAACTAACTGCATCAAACGTTCCATACATCCGGTTTTCAAAAATGAATGAGTTGCTTCTCATATTACTCTAAACAATCAATTCCCTGAAAGGGCTCAATAACCCAAGACTTCCACGAACCGAGTCGCCGATAACGTAGCACTATTTCCATGCGGAGCCTCGGCCATCGCGATTCGCACCACATTATTCTTCCGCATCCGCACGTATATTACGCAATCTTTTAGCGATGTTCATAAATAACCCGGAAGGTCCGCTCGTTGCATTAGGCGCGATGCTCCCCGGATAAACAGTCGCGGCTTCTGCGCCATTTTTTCTGTCTTATCGCGGGCTAATGTACTCGGCGGGGCTAGGGTGGTTGCTATATTTCAGGGATCTTTCTATTAGATATACATTTTCTGCGTGCGCGCTGCGGCGGCATAAATATGGATTATAGTCTGTGAAATGGCATGCTTAGTTTTTCGCGCGCACGGGAGGGGTCAATTTAATCATCAGTACGGATTGAATAGGAGAATTTATATGTTGTATAGTAGAGCTGGTAAAGATTTGAGGAGAGTGTTAAAATTATTTATATCGGTGGGTGATATAATCTTCAGAATATAATTTTCGATGAGAAATTATACGATACGGAATGAAGTATTATTGTGGATTCTAGTGCAACTAATTATACCCGGATTGCATGTATTTCCATTGATTGCTAATCCTCTTATTGTAATTATTCCGATAATCTTTCAAATAGCGTAGCTCAGATCGTTGGTCATGGCGACAATTATTTCAAGCAGGAAATTATTCAGCCCTACAAGTTCTATTATTTCCATTATTACATTATTTTATTTTAGAATAGTTTAGATATGTGAATACTTGATAGGCTATTACTTAATTGAAATTAGATTAATAATATTGTAGAATAGATGGCTTAACATAATTTATGCCTTACCTATAAGTGGAAATGTTAAAAATAGATATGAGTCTACAATTATTATATCTTTCTCTAATTATCTAAAACAACTAACAAAAGACAAGTGTGTTCTCAACAAAAACAAATTTATTATAGTAGGGTGTTTATCTACCGGGTAGATTTGATTAATGAGTAAATCAACTTGTTATGATGTTAAACTTATAGTCGTGGGCGAATATAGTCAGCCGTGCAAAACATTTATATGAGTGACTAAAGAACTTATGCCGCATAATATACATTCAGAGTTCATGGAACTAAATAAATATTTTTCCATTCGTAACTCTGTAACTGTAATGTATTCTACACGTGCATTTTTCGTTATTTGCTTTTTTTTTGTTAAACGATAAATATTCAAGTGCATGTAATTAAATAAATATTTTTACATTTATAACTTTAATTTAAATGCGTTTATGCACGTGTGTTTTTCGTTATCTGTCTATTTTTACTTTTTTAGTCACGCTCACTTTATCGTATATTTTTTCGTTTACTTTTCTCAAGAAAAAGATGCAAATACCTTTGTACAGAGGAAAATTTTTTACTGCAATAGTAATAACAATTTTATACGTTATTCTTCATATATTATAGATATGGAAACCAGTTACAGTTTATTGCGTTACATTCCTCCTGTGAGTGCTCTTTTTGGAACTTTTTATACATCACATAGGCGCAATTAAAAACTAAAATGAAAGTATATTCAATTTTAAGGAATTATACTTTTAGAAAACTTTCATGAAAAAAAAATTTGGTTTCCATATTGTTACGTGTGGAGACTATCCGCACGTGGATTAAATCGGCATTCGAAGTTTCTGGAAACGAAAATTTCCGGAGCAGCCACGCTGCAAAAAATAGGCACAAGGCCGAGCAACGAAAACTACAGGATTGCAGTTTGGCCCGGCAACAGTATTCGACGCGATGCGCTCCTACCTTTGATAGGTAGGAGATAGGGAGCCATTGCAGAGGTGTATAAAAGCCGACAAAATCGGCTGTACACACTCTCTCCCTTGCATTCTCCCCGCTGGACGACATTCGGAGCTCTGGCCGAAAGACTCAGGACGCAGGCCGACCGGGGTAGGAAGCCGCCATGACGACATGGGGAAGACTTGGAACACCGCGTGACCATCCGCGTCAAATTGCATAAGTAACGCTCGCTCTCTCTCACAATTTGTATAAATACCGATAAATAAACCTCTCCGGATGCGTAACCCAGAGAGGCCGGAAATAAAAGAACCCTCTCACACGTAACAATATGTTTCCATTTCTATGTGGTTAATTTAAAACGTAATGATATTACATTATATTTTTTACAATTTAAAACTTTCAAACATTCAATAGCTGAATTGCAGACGAACTTTTCATACTCAAAATATTCTTATATGAGAATGAATTGAAAATATTTTTTTGTGTTATATTGTTATGGATAAATTTCATACCTTAATAATTAATTAAAAACACATTTTATAATAATTACATTCTCATGTTCTAATTCACATTTCGATTTTACGCTGAACCAAATCTCTTCTCAGCTCTCATCTCCGGTCACAAATCCGCGTCCTGCCAATTCCATTTTCTCTCGCGCGCATAAAACTCAAAAGACAAAAGGAAACGAATGGCCATTCGTAACGTTCCTTCCGCGTGTATTCGGCACACACCAAAGTGTGGATCCCTTGCAATTTCCAAGAGGATTTCGCGTTCCGAAATCCGTTTCCAACGTAAAGAAAGAATAGGTAGCCGGTGGCCGAACGCGCTCGGACGCGAGTGCGTGCGCAGCAAGCTTTCAATTTTATCCGGGACTCCCTTTTTGTTTGGAGGATTACCTGCAGACTGCGAGCCACGTAGATTTTGTTTGACGAATACAAAGCTTCTACATTGCTTTTGAAAAATCTGTATTCATTATTTTCTCAAAATAAATGCTGTCTAAGGATGGTAATATTTAACACACACAAACTTTGAGGTTTTTCAAAAAAAAATTTTGTGCCAACAAATTTTTTTGGATTTTATTTAAAAAAAAGAATACAAAGTATAAGTATATTTTATAATACGATTTTAAAGCGTATTACAAAGGAGAGCAAATAAGGCTTTGGGGCAAAGATACAATTTAAATACAGTTTTGAATGAAAGAAAATAAATTTTTTTTCTTGTATAAGAAATTCTTAAAATTTTCGCCGGTATTTGTCACATTCGTATGATGTACTTCCTACCCATGTATTTTATGATTACTTTGAAAAAAAATATGCAGAAAAAAAATTTAATTGAAAAAAATACAATGCTCAAAACATAAAGGCAGAAATTAGTTTGATTCTTTCTGAGTTTTATATCAGAGTGTAAGTGTCTGTTTGTGTATATTATTGAAATATAAAACTGTACATACACTCACTTACACACTTTATATTGAATAAAATTGTTGAAAATTGTTTTCCATATGTTTTTTTGAGAAAGCAGTTTTAATATCTCAATTATTAGCATTTGTTATTATTTATAAACATTCTTAGGTTGATTTTAACGTTTTCTATTACTTTATTTTATTGCTTTCTTTTATTGTCATCTAGAAAGCACTATGAAGATGATGCTCCTTATTAGTCAGCTGCAATGCACGTATATGCACAAAAGTAAATATTTACCTTATTCTATCTTTAATGGTTTCTATTTTATTTTGTATCGATTTTTTCTTATTGACAGACAAAAATCGATGCAAAATAAAAATATATACATTTCTTCTATTTCAGTTTCGGCATTGTCAACATCGCTGTAAATATCACAACCGTTGAATTTCACGAAATAAAATCTCACGATCCCTTTGCCGAAATCCTTCGCGTGGGAAACATCGAGAGCAGAGCTAAGGGCGCAACGAACGACGTAAATTCGAATCCCGACAGTCGCCGTCTCTCTTCTGACCTTTACAATTTTTTCTCCCCTCTCCCGCACCTACCTCCGACCATTTTTCCCGCGCATGGTATTATTTACGTCACAGCAAAGCGCGCAAATATGCGGACAGGGACGGCTTTTGGCATGCAGGAAAAGGCATTTTTCTAAAGCTTTCGGTAATGCGCGCACGATTTTCTTCCCACTCGTGAATGCATGAAAATACAGCGCATAACCAGGTTATAAAGTTTGTCACCCACACACGTACACGTACATATTTATTTGTCGAAATGCCCGTTCTTGTTTTGCTTTTTTTTGTCAATTGCTGAAATAATAGAAGCTTTTTTCGAAACAGTTTCCGGGCGATGCTTGCGTTTGATTAAATATTTATGACAACGAAAATGTACGAGAGTCGGAGAAGAAAGAAAAGTGATAAATGTTCCGGGAAAAGTTTCTGCTGGGGTGGTCTCGGAAGACCTGATCATCGTATACATTTCGGGGAATTGTATTACTTTAACGAAGTTCTGCGACTGTTGCGTATTAGGAAAACTTTGAATATTGTTGGAACTTCAACGATGTATCATTTCAGAATATGAAAAAAATTTCTCGTTTTGTTATTTATAGAGAAACCATAAAACTCAAGTGTCATACTAATTAATGTCAGCGTATTTTATATGAAATGAAGTATTTCGACTAACTCATTAAAATTAATTAAAACATTACACAATATGTTAGCGAATTCTCGAATTCTGGAAAAGAGTTCTAATATCCCAGAAAAGTGACCTTTTTAATCACCGAAAATCTAATTTAAATGAGACTTTTAATTAAAATTTTTACGAGCATCAACTTTAAAGTGAAAATTTCACTGCTACCAGAAATAAAGTTCCAAAAGTAATAAAATTTTAACGAACGTCCTCATGAGCGTTTGGAAAGTAAAGAGGAGGGGCCGCTAATGATCTTAATGGTTAATATTTACTTGTACATTCATATATCTCAAAAGCTGCACAGTCACAAAAGAAATTCGTTATTTCTATGCTTGAATTCCCAAAGTTCGTTAACGAACGAATATATTTAATCTAGTTACTTTTGATAATAATTCACAAACGTATGAAATTCAACTGAATAATAACACGTAATTGCACACGATTGATTGAATCTAATATTAATATTGTCATTGTATTATAGACATAATGGATTACCAGAGCAAAAAAGGAAACCCTTTTAACGATTCGGTCTGCCGGGGGGATACTCCGTCCAGCAGCGAGTGGACAATATCGCGAGACCTTGAATACGCGCGAGACAATGGAGAGAAAGAGCATGTGTGGTCATCGATCAACGACAAGGCACCGAGAGAAGATTGAAGACCGAAAATGTATACTGTAAAGATAGCATTCTGTCTCTCACTCTCTCGATTCATTTTTGAAAAGTCAACGCGGGATATTACGAAAAGTTAATTAGCGGCACATCGGAAGGTTTAAGTGTAGTAAAGATCGATAGCAGGATGGGAAATAATGTATAAGGTCGAAGAAACTCAATAATGGTCGAAAGGAAGCTCCAATTTTCTTCGAAATCTTTTTTAACGATATAGAATTTTTTATAGCGGTCTTAGCCTGCGTATCAAGATAACTATTTATGTTGCTATTAAGGAAAAAGTTGATCATGAAATGAATTTCTGCCATGAGCATTCATTATGTTGTGTACTTTAATCAATACAAAGTAGTTTCACATTCTGATAACTTATTCAAAGTATTGTTTCAAAAATACCAAAAAATTATCAATCAATAAAATACAAATATTTTTAAGTAATAATATATAATCACTTTAAATGCTTTAAATGCATCAGTTATGTTATTTGAGTGCTAAATGCATTATTCCTCACTAATCTCCTCATCGAAGGAAAAGTTTTCAGATCGGTTCTCACGGCGATCACACATTCATTGATCCTTGAAAACTGAGCCATTTTAACGAGGTTTCCAATTAAATTCTCTTCGCTTTATGCATTTTCATCAATCTCTTGACCACCGATAAAACTGGAAGAAAAATGAGCACAACCTTATTGTACAGTAAAAACACACCGAATTTCAATGAATTTTTTTTCCATTTCAATTAAAAATAAGTTTTTTAAATAACGATACTTTTTACAAGTATTAAGAAAAACAGCTTTCACAATAATGATAAACTCTAGTTTGGCACTCACCTCAAAGAACCTGACCAAATTACTCTAAAAGTAGGATAAATTCCACTCCAACTTTCAAAACATTATTATTATTATTTGCCCTTTCGAGCTCTCTGAGAAATTCCCGGCTTTTACCAGGATTCGAATATCCACGAGTAACCGACTCAACGACAATATTAGTTGTCGGCGGATGCGCGCCTTTGCTGTTCGCAAAGCCGCGGATGGAGGACAGCGTGAATTTTCATGAAGAAGATCAAGCGGTGACCCGAAACCTCCCCCCGCGCGCGCAGAGAGTCGAAAAGGCTTTTTCCCTTCCCGCGCGCGCGCGACTCTTTTCTCTTTTACGCCCTACGCCATATCTCTCAGCGGCTTCGTTCCCCCGTTCACCCGTCCCACGAGGTTTATAGTTTCTGATACTTGCTCTTTTCTCGGAGGAAGAGAGGGGGTCGCATGACTTAACCGGATGAAAATTTACGCCCTGTTGTTTGAAAATGTGGGCTGACGGAAGGGGAGTTTCTAATCAGAGTTATTGAAAGAAGGGGGTAAATAATGAGTAAATTGATGAATAAATAGAGTGCAGATATAATGAGTATTTTCTGTAATTATATTATCTGATAAAATGCCAGTAAAAATTTTCCTTATTGACAGAAGTGATTTGAATAAAAAAATATTGCATAGTTTTTTAAAGTCTCGAAAAGTAGTTTATGAGAACTATTCCAATTTAGCATTTTCCCGAAAAACTTCTACCAACTTTTCGAACGAATCGAACTCTTACACCGATCGGCTAAACTTCATTTAATTACCCGACCGGAATATATGCCTTCTTGCGCATGTTTTCAAAGCCAACATTTTTCAATTGCTCTTTCCTTTTTCTCTACTGGGAAAAGGCATCAGCAGCTAGAGCGACAAACAAATACACTTTGAGGGACCCTATAATCAGCTCCGTATTCCTCTATTTTTTCTCCGCTCGTATACGCGCGACTTCACTTCCGCTTTCGCAACACAGCGGGGAGAGCGAAAAATTCGCATAAGTCGATATACGCGTGTGTGTCTGTATCTATGTACGTGTGTCGACATAGAGTAACGGGCATACAGCTCGCACGGTATTATTCATGAGCGCCGCTGGCGACAAACGAGGTGTTGAAGTTTTGTTTACGGCTCAACGGTTGTATATCGGAGTGGGGAGGATTGCGTAGGTATATAGGGCGAGGTGGAAACATAAAAAATGCTGTGGAGCGTTTTAGCGAGGTAGCTATTGGAAAGAATATTAAATATTTATGTTATTATTAGGGGATTCACGTTGAATTAAAAGAAAAAGTTTTGATTTTTTTAATGGTTATTTCGTATATTACAGAAAATAAATATATACACTTGTAAGAAGTAAATTCAAAATTAGAAAATTGATGACGAATTCAAATGACATTATAAAGTAGTAAATGAATTTATAAGATATGGTTAGTCTACTTAGAGATAGAATGATATATAAAAAAAGATATTATATTTTTAAAGTTTATTATTAATAATTGTAGAATATTTTTCGCTTATAAGTTTCTTGAATACCAAATATTATTCGTGAAAATATGAAATTAGTACTTTCAGTCGAGCTAGAGTATTTGTAGGTTACGTAAACTTATATTACTTGAGTTATACGCATGCCAAGAGACTGTTATAATATGTAAATGTGACATACAAATTTCTATTATCAAAATCTACGTAAGGAAATCATTTATTTACAAAAGAGTGATACATAATAATTAGAAATTTCCATATGAATTATTGTACAAAAGAGAAATTCTAAAAAGTTGATCATAAGATAAATATCTAAAGATGAATGTTCGAACACTGAAGGATTGCCTCACAATTGTAATTACGATAATTATCATATATTTCCTGAAATTCCAGAGTTATTACGATAGCAAAAACAGTGTCCGATCATTCTGATTTCGTGTCGAGAATAATAAGTGGATTAAAATTATAGTATAACAGGCATAAGGAGATTAAAAAAAAGCAATGGCGGATTAAAAAAT
Source organism: Torymus flavipes (assembly GCA_030522905.1). Classification (NCBI taxonomy): domain Eukaryota; kingdom Metazoa; phylum Arthropoda; class Insecta; order Hymenoptera; family Torymidae; genus Torymus; species Torymus flavipes. Next base: position 11,688 of record JAPYZO010000539.1, on the reverse strand, counting down.
ACCTATGTCGCACATCATGTCAGCTGAGCGTCGGACAGCAAAGGTTAGTTTGGATTAGACATCAAAGGCGAAAACAATCTTAACTATTATATATGAATTACATCACTTTTAAATTGGCACACACATCAACCTTAATTTTATTTTCTTTGTTAGTGATTCAGAAGATTATTTATTGTATTTTATATTGATATTTTAAATATGAACATACTTGAACAAAATGTTTTTGAATACATAGTGAACTAGTTTATTTTGTTACTAAGAAATAGGAAATTGAAACTTACCTTAACCTCAATTTTTCAATCATTACTTGTATAGTTTATACAGTAAAAATAAAGTAAATGAAGTTTAGCTTGAAACTTTTTTATTTGAATTTCAAATAATGAATGATAGTAACAATAATGATAACAGCATTCTGACATTGGTGCAAACATTGAACTCTTACATAAAAATGTCTTTGAATCACCTAAAAGAACATTAAGAGATGTATGTGTGTGGATAATATTTTAAATTTCTTAGAGTAAGTAATCTACTTGCAATTCAGTACGCTTTCAGCAGACAGTCAATCATTTTCAATACAATGAATGTGACTGTCCTAAAATTGATTACTTCGCTCTCAGAAATTTATAGGATTTTTAACGATCGTCTAAAACAAACTCTGGCATTTTAAGTGCTAAGTCAAGTGGAGTCGGACAATTATGCTAGCTCAAGATCCATTTTGAAGGCTGACAATATTGAGGTTGTCTTTGGTCTCTAATCTAACTTCACGCGTCGTATATGAATAATCATCATATAGAAAAACAGGCTATAATCGGGTAAGAATTCATATTAAATCTGTCCATGCGTGTTCATTCAGAATTATATATACGAAAAACATACATTGCCACAAATCAAATGCAAACTATTACCACTTAGGATCATACACGTTTCATGGTAGCAACGTCACACATGTAACATTACATGTATAACTGTGTTATTCGAAAAAATAATCTATTCTCTCAAGTGCACAAGTAACTATATCTGCTCATGACTGCATATTATATAAAACTAATATCTTGTGCCACAAACATAACATTATGCGACTCTATATATACGGTGTATTTAACATTATCAGACTATGTTGACCATTTACATTTACTAAAGACCCTCAATCGATACAGTCACAAACTGCAAGTGATCTCAATGTTGTCTGCCGCTAGCATCAAAACTTTGACTCGACCGTTAAACACCGACCCACTGATACTTCCCAACTAGATACCAAGCCCCATTACACCCACTTCAAACTTTCCCGCCAAACCCCAAACACAACACCGATCGCAACCCACGACCAAAAATAAAAACAAAAACACTATAGCTAAACAAAGGTGTATCATGAAACGTCTCTCACCTAGGGCGAACTTGACACCGGTCCACGCCTGCCTGACGTAGTTGATGAGCCGCCTGTAGAGTGGCTTCGGTGGCTTCTTCAATTCCGCCTCTTCCTCGTCGGTGGCGGCCTCGTTGTCGGAGGCTCCGGGCGGCGGGCCGACGCCCGTCAGCGTGCCCGCCTGGTTCCGCTCACCGAGGATGCTGACGACTTCCCGGAGGCCCGGGCCGACGCCCTGCAAGCCCGGATACTGGCCGGAGGCGGGCCCTGCGCCCGGACCCCCACCGACGGCCAGGAGGTTCCCGGCCGCGCCGCCACCGCGGCACCGGCCTCCGCCCTGTCGACCCTTGCCGCCCCGGCCCCATGATCCGCCGCTTCCTGGTGTCGTGCGTGCGCAGAAATAAGAGGGTGGCGAGGGGTAGGAGGAGGGCACACGTGGTTGGCAGAGGCAACCACGCGGTGGATTCGATCTTGTTAGTAATCTGGCTCGTTAGTGCTGGTTAGTGTGGTGTGGCGAAGGGCTCGGAATTCGTGTACACATAGTGGGGGGGCAGTGCTGCTACGTATACGTGGTGTGGCGGGGTATATATACATCGACAGGGGCTATATAGGCTATTTCAAATTTTCATTTGACATGTAGAGAAGGGGTCAATGTAGAGAGAATGTGAGATAGAGTTTTCTACTTCGTTGACATTGATTTTTTTTCTCCGCGCGAGGCAGTAAATTAGCCGAGTTGTTAGGTGTGGCGTAAATTCACACCGTGGCTCTTAAGAAGCAACTGTGCTCGCTTAACTTTTCACTCTCAGCTCAGTTTCGAAAGAATGATACGAAGTTTCGAATTAAATTTTAACTTCGCGATTCAAGTGTCAATAAAGTAGAAAGTGAAAAAGTTCTGCGGAGAAATTATTCATTATTGGTCAATTCAAAGATTCATTACATTGTTGCAAACACGAGAAAGGAAGACAGTTGATATCAGTAAGGTAGAGTAAAGTTTTTCAAACGTTGAACTCAAGTGACAATAAATTATACTGAAATTTTGAAATAATTATACTAATGATAGCAATAGAGAGATGGAGATTAATATATTAAGTACCGTAGAAAATAGAAGAACATTCATATTACAAAAGACTTTTCATGCAATTAAAAGTTTAGAGTAGGGCACACATAATATTTGAATATAATAAATACATAATATACTGATAATGTAGGCCGGGTTTTTAATAAAATGAAAATCTTTTTTACGCCTTTTCTTGCAAAGGTGTAATGGGGCGGAGAATTGCCACTCGATTTTCTCAAATGAAAATTTATCAACTAAATGGGTCAAGTCTACTTAACCCGAGATTAAAGTGGATTCATTCAGTTTGAATTCCGAACCCTTTCTACTTGCATTTCTACTCATAGGGAGAAATGAAAAACTAGTGAATGATCCAAGAGTGTAGGTTAGGGCTTCGAGGGGTGTTATTTGGAAATAGAAATACAGTCAATTGTTAAACTAGCAATGTATTGTGCACTAATGTTATTGTGCTCTACTGATGCTCTTTCATTGAAACAATTTGTAAGACTTTAACGTCGTTAATCAGACATTCAAAGCAAAGTGTGACTTTCAAAAACTTTAGATTAACAATGACGACTTCAGTCTCGGTAAGAAACAGACTATTCAGAACATCCACGAGTTTTACTTTTCCCGTTAATGCCAAAATCGGCCAATTTTACCGTTTGTCTTTTGTACAGGTTCGCTATGCCTTGGTCTCTTCACAATAGTGCGTCTAAAAGGGTTCTTATGACCCTCGGTGTTGCTTGTATGCAACATGAACTTTAAAAATCAGTACGTATTATTATCAGGTAGGATATTTTTCTTTCTTTATTGAACTACGTTACTAATAGCACTCTGACAATCGTTATTTAAATGATATTCTAATGAAACAAAATGACATAACTAATGTAACTGAAAACTTGAAATATTTCCGACAGAGAAGCATTATTAACGGAAGAAATTTAGGACAAAATGAAATCACCAGCATTAGTGGATCGTTCTATTTAAGATTTTTAACAACATATAATTTTTGTATGTATAAATCTACAATAAGTATAAAATGTATGTATAATACTGGTGTCTTCATCTTATATACTGAAAATTGGACCGACTTTTGTTAGATTCTAATATTATAAAAATAAAAATAATCCCTGGTGATTTTTTCTTGATAAAGATATTTTTAAATTAATTTTTCGTACAGTTTCTCTATACTATGACACAGAATATAAATTAATAAAAATACCACCAGAGCAATGCCTTAAAAATAATTTAGTAGACAAAAGTAAGAAAAATTTACATTATTTACACAGAAATTTCTTAAAATAAAAACGTCAGAAAAAAGAATAGTGAATTGAAAATTCCAAATCTTATTTTTCTTCTATGAATCTTGATATCTATAGTTAAAATAACTAAAGTGCTATATAGTTACAAGCTTACGTAAGATTTCTTCAGAATCTCCAATTCACTTTAATTTTTTCAACTGATTATTGTTTAATAAACAAATATTTTTTTCTTCTTAAACAGTCTGATCAGGGGCACTGTTAAAGTGAAAACTTGTTAGTTTGAAAAAGTGAGTGATAAAGATCCAGGCACTGGCAGATACAAGGAGATTTTGTGACGTGATCCATCTTGCAATAGTCGTGATCATTGCTAGCGTGAAATATAACTGGAGTATTAGAAGTATGCTACCATATAATCATCAATGTTATCATTCTATCCTCTATATCTAAAGATTCTTTATACTTTTCTATTCAGTGTACAGGTTTGCGTGGAGCTCTAGGTCAGTGTACAATGTTAATTCTCAATTGCACTCGCAAAGATAAACAGCTTTCATTCTCGTTCTCGTTTTTTTTTTCAACTTACTGCGACTAAGTTTGAAAGTGGACCCGGACGCCCCAGCCCCACCTGCCCACGACATCTCACTTTACGGTATCTCCACTTCTCTAAAAGTTACGAATATTTCTAATCAGATGACTATACCATACGGGACGTCATGTAGAATCCTGTGACAACTCAAAATCACTACTTCTAATATCTAATTTACTGATTTTAATATTATTAAATATATAATGGGATGAGACTTCAGAAAGTTTCTTTAATTTTTTAATATTATTATCCCTTGGCTTTTCTACCGATTACTTTTGAACATTTATGGTGAAATGACTAATCTCTTGGATCGCCTCGAATTAAAGATTTTGAGTTGTTACACTATAGCATAAAGGTCGCGCGACATCTGCAGCACCAACAACCTACAACAAACAATCTCTCCGCATAGAACGTGTAACGGTGCCCCGGCTCAGACTGCCGACTCGCAAGTCATCCAGCAACAGTGAAAAAACAGGTATGTATAATATATATATATATAACCAAGAGAAACGTATATAACGATACGCTTACACCTCTAAAAAGAAACTATAAACGAAAAAGAAAAAACCATAGAAAATAACGAAGAATAAGGTATAGAAGAGAGAAAGAGAAAGACGAAGGATTCTCACCTTGGCGCTTCTTGTAGGAGGGGAGGCCCACCACGGGGCCGCAGCCCCCCGCACTCCCCGCGACCGAGGAGCTGATGGTGGATAGACAGGAGGAGGCCCCGCTCCGTCCGCGACCAGGAGGCGGACCACCGCGGCGCGCTTCCAAGTCACGGCGCCGATAAGCGGGCCCACCACCACCCCCACCGCCGCCGCCGCCGCCACCCCCGGCGGACAACACCCTTCCCCAAGTCCGATGCGCCTACCGGTGTTAGACAGGTGTCTCCGGGTGGGTAGCCGGTCGGTGGGTTAGGATGGAAGTGGTGCTGGCCTTTGATTAGGCCCCAGACTGGTGGACGGGAAGATGGTGGTTGGCTGGTCCACAGTTCGATCGGTGTGCTTGGAACAGAGGGCCAAGGGTAATAGTATAGATAGATGAGAGAAATTATCACGATACGTAGATGAGTGAGATTTGTACATGAGAATTTTTATAACGCAACTTTTTATGTTTATCGAATTTTTTGATGTTTTTCTATTGGAAAAAGGTTTTAAAAAACTTATGTATTTATGCAACAATATTATATTTATCAAAAAAATCAAAATTAAATCTGTCACTTTGAAAATTTTGTATTATTATTTTGTTGGCATTCTTCTAATATCTTAAAATTCAATTCGGTTATAGAACTTGCCAAGGTAGAGCATCTCGATCATTTAAAACTTTAAATAATTTTTGTACTATATCTTCTTGAAAATAAATATTTGTATTTTAGTGCTAGGAAAAAGTTTCTACCATCATTTAAAATTTAGTGAAATTTCTTACTTGTAAACATTTATTTTATCGAATTGAAATTAAATGACATAATTAAACATTTATACCGTCTCATTTGGGGATACTAAATTAAGCTTAAATCTTATAAAAGGGTTTAATTTCTACATTTGTGTAGTGAGTAAACTTCGATTACCACGATGAGTTTTTCTTCTACGTAAATAATTTTTTGCTTTTTAATCTCAAATAACTTATCTTACTGTACCATTCTAACTTTCCTTTTTATCTATTCAGGCTACCTCGTAAATTTGAATAAGCCGTTATTATTTATGAGCTGAAAACTTCACAGACGTTAATTTTTCACAAAAGGTAAGCAACTCGTAAATTAGCCTTTCTTTTCCATTCGTTATCCCTAATTTACTTGCTGAACTTTCTCACGTATTTGCTTTTCATTAAAGCCCTTATAGTTGCGATTCGCGCGAGTGGTAGCCATATTTCATCGAGCCCGAGCTTTTCACCTCCTTCCCAGCTTTAATTTAATCTTCGTCTTCCCTCGACATTTTTAATTTCTAGCGCTCCTGACTCTCCACTCACCTGTTATAGCTGTTCCGCGTTCGCACAGTCCTTTTTCTGATCGGCGCCGCCGTTCAGCTCTTGAGACGATGGTGAGGTTTCCTTAACGAGTACATGTTGCTCGCACGCTCTCACTCTTTCTGTGACTCTCTAATTCAATAAGAAAATAATATTTTTTGAGCTTTGAGGTGGGTGTGTTAGTTACTGAACATCTGAAACAAGCAAGCAAGGGAGAGGCTTATTAGTATTAGTCATTAGGTCGTACAAGAAGCGAAATAAATTTTGCCCAAGTTAAATTTAGTGTAGTAAGATGTATCGTGCGCGATGCAGGGTTAATTAAATTTATATTTTTAGTATGTTTTTGCTGTGTCAGTTACAACATATAAATATTGTTTTGCAGGGCATTAAGATACTTAAAATCAATTGATATACAAATACCTTGAGGTTAAACGTCGAAAAGGTATAAAATTGATCTCAAAGTCGTCGCTGCCGATTCTTGCGATTTTTGCATTTTTATGCTTTTTCGACGTTCAATTCAAACCCTTATAACTTTTGAAGGAATCGACATTTTTTAATTTTTAAAAGAGGGAATTAAAGCTCTTTTCTTCTAGTTTTAATTTATTTTTTACAACTTTGATTACATCGTTTCTGAGCTAAATGACTGAGGTTTAAAAAAGGGCTTTTTTGCCATTTTCTTGAAAAATTTCAACTTTGAAAAAGAATGTGAGACAAAGACATTTTGAATTATACACGATGCCGCCCTTATATTTTGCCTTCAAAAAAATTTTTGACCAGGAGACGTTCAAAGTTGTGTGTTTAACTTGCTTTAATGCTTCGCACCGTCTCATTTGCCACAGCCATTACAACGAGCAACGCTTGTCGAATCTGTGAAGGTGTGCGATACTTTTACCAGCAGCTTCCCGAAAAACCACCCCCTTGTTATCTCCTAGATCCCACTTCTTCTCCCCTTCCGAAAATCGGGTCAAGTGCGTGCTACGTAACGAGACGCCAAACATTGGTGCCAGTGGCACATACATAGGTACATGGATACTCCAGAGTATCTCTCTCTCTCTCTTGCGGTCTTTGTTAAAGTTAGACTCCCCGGCCAATTAAAGAGGGGGCGGGCATCACGTGCAAGTCTTCATTTCATTTAGTCGCGACGAGAGCTTAACGACTCTCTCGCTTTCTCGCTGTCTTTTTTGTCTCTGTCTGGTGTTCGGACGTTTTCGATCGCTCGTGTAAGCATCCGGCAAAGGATTTACAGAGTTAAAATGGTAAAGAGTTAGTCGAGAATGATATAAAATTCGTCCAAATAGAAACATGTGGGCTGTAAGGAATTATTAGGACAGATAGAGGAAAAGAAGATAGACGTGAATTGTAAAAAAGTTAAGTACCTCATAAAAAGCTTTGTGATAATAAAATCCATTTTCGTGAAAATATAGTAGAAATTTCTTGCATGATATTTGGAATCGAAATCGAACTGTGTTCGATATGTGGATAGATGTCAAGAACTATTAGGATGAATATAATCTAATACTTATATACTATAATATATCTTGACAATAAAATGTATTATTTTATAAGAATAAAAGATGTTTACTGTAAAAATCTTTAAACCTAACCTACACCGTCGTCTTAATAATGTGGATCAACTGAGCTGAAGCTCTCGAATTTGATACAGCAACTTTCTCCAATGTCAATTTCCAATATCAGAGTACAATTTTAGTAGAGCTGTTAACTATAAAAAGTGACCGAGAAAAGCTGGTGGCACCCTCGATTTGGAGTAAAGTCAGTGTTAAATCTTATGGGCCAAATTTAGTTCCATAGCGGCCACGGGCATAAATGGAGTAAATCTCCATAAGTACCCATGTAAAATCGACGGCAGCGCCAGCACTCCCCTCCCTTCGTACGCTCGGGGCGTATAGATCCACATATAGGGGAGATCTGTGCAAAACGGATGTGTTGCGAAAAATAAAAAAAATTTTTAATAACTTCCTAAGATTGTAAACAATAGTATGTCACTCTTCACTTTTGAATAATTTCTTAATTATTTTCCCGTAACTCCTAATACCTAACATTGCATAAGAAAGGCAATGAGCTCTCCTCCTATAAAGTGACTTTTCTTCAATGAGAAATATTTACGCTTGAAACCCTTTAAGTTTTATTTTAAAAATTTTGATGACAAATATCTTATAGTTAGTATTATCTAATACTTGCCTTCGGAGAGCTCCTGAGCTCATTGATGAAAAGTCATATATTACTTATTAGAACTATTACAGTAATTATTAAAATTTTCATGCAAAAGGTCATTTTTAGCCGGTGAGCGCCCTTAATAGTATAAAGTGTTCAAATGTGATATTGGACATAACTAAGTTTAAATCTTCTTATTATATATTGGTATTGACAATATGTTGTCAATATATGTAAAATTATTTCCATCATTTACATCTAACAGATTCGAAAATTTTAAAAATTATACTTAAATATATAAATTAAAACGAACATAATTGTATTAAAATATGAATGGGACATTATTAAAACATTATTTCAAATAACAATATTTCCATTATATTTCCATTACTTTTTTAATTTCGTAATATTCTTGTTTGCGTTGAAATTGCGAAAGTGGGGAAGGTTTATCACAACATTTAAACTGACCTCAGTAAATCAATTTTCATCATGGCAAAATATATGTACGTACTATAATGCAATCATCCAAGTCACGGACAACCGAGAGAAAGAGAGGCAACGAGAAGGAGGGAGGGAGAGAGAGAGAGAGAACGTTAACAGATACGAAAATAATTAGCCTGAAAGCTTCGCGGAATAATTGCACAAAGTATGCGAAGAACCTTTCCTCTGACCCAATTTCACTTTGAATCCCATTGCCTAACAAGATGAAACCGCAACTTCATCCGAGCTCCAACATACTTGTATACTTAAAATGTAAAACATTGTTTAGCCAACCCGCTCAAAATAAGGAACAAAACAAAGTCAAAGAATTCATTCCGCTCGCGCTCTACCTATTGCATGAGCGATGCGCGTGCTCTGAATAAAGCCTCACGTCACTTGTCGATAAACGCACAATGAAATCAAATATTTCCCCGGTAATGCACGTCGCTGCTCGCTGCATCTGGCTGCCTCGTTTCACGTGTGCGCGAAAAATCGATGTCGATAGCGCGTATAAAACGTCGCGGGGAGAGAGAGAGAGAGAGAGGGAGAAAGAGGGGAGATGAGACCAGAAATGCAATAATTTCCCCTGTTCCTTGTGGAGCCTTCGCTGCAGCAGACAGCTCGTAAAGCATTACACGCGTGGCGAATATGAATCTATCGAGCGAGCGACTTTTAATCGAACTGCCAGGCATCGAACGCGTGTCGTATCGCGTTGACCCTGGGCGATCACATTCTCTACTTCTTTGCTGGAAGGGGTGGGGGAGGGGGGGGGGCTTTCTCTTTAAAGTTTTTTTCCGATTTTTTGAGCAAGCGTGGGAGAGAGATACTTATTTATAGGCTTTTCAATTAATCCATGCCCGAGATGCAACAAATGCTCTTTGTAAGCGACGCTGGGCTGGCAAGCGCACGCGGAAAGAGAGCGAGAGAGGTTTAATTAAAAAATTTCAATATATGTGGGGGCGGATATGAATACCGGGAGGTGCGGAATAATACCGTTCTGAATGAAATAATAATGATGTATCCTTTCCTTTTTTCTTGGCTTCCGCGTAAACAAATCGATAAGATTAATAGACGAGAATGCGGCGTGTGATATATAAATGAATTCTTAGAATTGTATTGAATGAATTTACAATTATCGATTATGATGAATATATACTTGTCATTTTCTTCGAACTCCACATAGAAATCATATCACGTTTTCATTCTCTATGTAAATGATTGTTGTGGTACGTGCTGATAAACTATACTATGATAAATAAAAGTTTATTATTTTGCTGTTATCCTTTGTACAATAATTATTTGATATTTAAGTAAATTTTCTCTTTTTGGATATATTACATTTAAGAGTGTAAAAAAAGCTGAAAAAGTACAGTTTTTCTGCGACCGTCTGAAAAACTTGTAGTACGTACTTCGTAGGGAAGTTAAAGTTTCCCTGAATAGTATAAAATTGAAGTGGATCCTTGAAAGGTCTAACATCTTGCAGTAAAGTGCTTGGATATCAGTATTTTGAGTACTGCATTTAACGACTTGCTCCTATTAGTATTACATGAATCGTACAATTTACTGCTATATTATAAATCAATGTAATACGAATCCTTTGTGTCCTTAATCAAATTTAAAATTTTTAACCACAGAACGTCGCTCAAATCCGTTCTCCTGTTACACCTGAAACAATAATACTTCTCATCGCAGCTGATCCCCTATATATACTTGCGCGCGACCGCAATACGGCGAACGATCGCCCGGAAAGAATAAGAGACCGAAGAAAGAAGAGAAGAAAGAAAGAAAGAGCTCGGAATTCATTTAACTGGACAAGAGAAAGTAAATAAAAATTTGCCGTTCGATATATCGTATCCGCTGCTCTCCTCTCTCTCTCTCTCTCTCTCTCTCTCTCTCTCTCTCTCTCTCTCTCTCTCTCTCTCTCTCTTCCATCGAGTTTCATTCCCGGCGAGTCTTTTGTGAACTCGACGGGAAGGAAAGAACATGAAGAAAAAGGATGATAGTGAGAGGTAAGAGTATAGATGTTATCTTACGGGAGTAGGAACCGTTTCGATACTTTAATAATGCGGCGCAGGGGGCGAATGGTCATTGTCGGAGGTGGAGATGGTGAACTTCGGTATTTCGTTATTCCAGTTTCAAGTTTTATTTCCGGGATAAGATTTGCGTAACAGACGAAATAATACTGGCTATTTAAATTATTTATGAAATTTTCAAGAGTTCGAAAGAACTTAAAAATGTAGGACAGCATTTAATATTATTGCATTAGTTGTGATAGGACAAAACTCTGGAGCATTATTATTACTGTACATAATTTTATTATAAGATTACTTATAGTAATAAGTCGAGTCTAACTTAGTCAATAAATGTCGTCCGAAATCGGATTTCCGGAAGGACGATTGCGTTTCGACCTAATTTGGCAGTGGCGCGACGCGCGCCCTTCGTGGTTTGATAAATTTACCGTCCTCATTGTCGTTCAGTACTAATTGGTGATGAGTTATTGATCTTACTGTTATTCCGTACGGACACTTTGAATTAATTGAATTAATCGTCTTGTACCTATATAATCTTAGTAATTCGTTTTACATCTGCTGCATCAAGAAATAATGTTTTCATCACAGACGCAAAAATGGACTTTACTAAAAAAACTACTACTACCTATGCACTAAATCAATTTATTATATATTTAATGAAAATTACTAAATAAGACTTTGAGATATGAGGAAATCTACAAATAACATTCAGTTAGAGCGACCACCAACTCCAAAAAAAAAATTTTGTGCTACATCTCTGGACCAAGGTTTTTCTGGTTCTA
>JAPYZO010000538.1:0-44761 GCA_030522905.1 Torymus flavipes | reverse complement strand
GAGAGAGAGAGAGAGAGAGAGAGAGAGAGAGAGAGAGAGAGAGCGTGAAAATATATGCGATCTTATATGAGTTTGTGGGAGATTTCAATTACTATCTCATATGAGGGCTCATATAATATTTTCACGCGCGGGAGAAGTGAACGTGCGCGTCCGATTACAATAATTGTATATACAAGATCACATTGATTAGGTGATTGTGTGTGTGTGTGTGTGTGTGTGTGCAGTATATGTAAATGTAGGTGTGTGTGTGTGTGTGTGTCACTCTCGAGCGTTCGCTCTCAAGTCCTGCAAAAATATAAGCGCGAGCTTCGGCATCAATAAGTTCGCGCGAGGAGTGATATAAAAACAGTTGCACTTCCTCGCTCTCTTTTGTCATATATATTTATAGCTATCACAAGAAGCCGCGTGTTGGATATATATACTGCACGCAAACTGGAGAACTGTTATATATGTGTATGTGTGTGTGAGTGAGAGAGAGAGAGAGAGAGAGAGAGAGGGAAGTATCGTGTTGCGCGCGCACTCACAGGTATATACCACAAACGAGTAGTCGAAATCGAAGGAAGAAAAAAAAACACGCCGCTGTGTATATATATATATATGTGTCTGTATATGCAGTGTATGTACTTAATAGGTGACCACGAGTGCACAAAAAATCTTTGTTAAAGCATGACGTGGTCGCGCAACGCCATCTCATTTCCCAAACGAATGGATGATGATTTGCCTTTTCCTCTTCGGCCCTTTTCGGTTACGTCATATCCCAGCGCGATTACATCAAGGTTCTCGTCTATACTTTATAATCTAAATTGAAAGCGCCTCTTTAAACCAGCTCGGAATTCCTTCTTTTTTTATTATTCTCAAGACCCATTCGCTTTCTGAACCCTCATTCGAGCTCCAAGATAAAAAGAAAACGAAGCCAAGGGCCAGCGTGATGATAAAGGAGGCGCTTTTTCATTGTGTCTTTGAGCGCGCGCGCGTGTGTGTGTGTGTGTGTGTATATATATATATATATATATATATATATATATACACACTAGAAAAAGAATGTGGTGCGCGCGAGCTTAGTTCGCTATACATGTTATACTCTCTATCAAAGAGGGAAAAGGATATCGCGATGTCATCTTGCTTAATGATTAAGTAGTGTTTATGTTTTTGTACTTCTTTTCCCAGAGTAATTTTTATCGTTGTAAAGATGTACGAAACCCGAACAACTATTATACTGCAGGGAATAAAATTACGCTTGTATATAATTTTAGATATATGTGTACAAATATTCAGAATGTAAAGATCACGGCTTTAAATAATCTGCCTATACTCATACCCGTGTGGACTGTGGATTATTACGGTGGAACGGAAATGAAAAATCCGAAATAGTACAAGATGCAATTTCCATGTTGCGCCGTGACATCGAGACATGTATTCGAGGTAATAAAAGAAGAATCTCGTTTTAAAAAATGAACAACTCTCGTGTTTATGCAAAATATTTATTAAGCACATTGCATTATTACAGTACGAAATAAAAATAAATATTTCGAAATGGACGTTGATTCTACCGTGAATTTCACCGTCTTACATCATAATACAAATAAAGATTAAGTCGCTGCACACCTTTTCCCTCTGCACTCTCTTCTCCAAATTATACCATTATACATACTCGTCGTAGCATTCAAGTACGTGGCTCTCAAGAGTTCAACTACGATAATAAATTATAAATAAGGCTAGCTTTTTACCGACGAAAGCTAATCGTCCTCGAAGAGAAAGAGGGGTGACGGCGGCGGGTTTTTCTCATCTGCTTTCAGTCTTGACATCAAATCTTCATTCTCGCGCAATCTCACTTTTACCAAAATACTTGGATACAAAGTGTTTAAATGGTTTTTATTTATCGTTTTTCATTTCTCTTCATGTATCACAGAAGAATAGAAAGATCTTATGCACTTGGCAGATAAATAGCAAAAATGCTATTAGCTATATTAGTGCGTCAAAACGCACTTTAATATTATGATTATACTTAAAAAAAAAAAGAAAAACTAAATGTACACGATCTAAGTATTTTATTGTGATTTTTAGTTTGTGTTTTACAATATTGTAAATGTCATTATAAATCGTATGTTTCACTATAGAGAATGCAGCAAAACTTGCCGTTTCAACTAAATGTTTATAAAAATGTAATCATTAATACAAAGTGTCTGACGAAATCTAAATAACAAATATATTACAAGAAGTTTAGTTGCTTATTCCTTTTTTTAATTGTAATAAAATCACAGATTTAAAAAGAAATATTGTATTGCGATTAGCTTATAATGCAGGCTAGTTATAAAGATCTAAGAAATAAATTTATTCTTAGTATTTGAATAAGTTATTTTTATGAGTTAAGAAGTCTTGTTACTTTGTGAAGAAGACATAATTTCAATAATTTTACACGATTATTGCCTTTTTACAATATTATAAATCTGTATTGTTATACCTTGACAGTGTATAATAAGCATTCATTTGATGTCAAGACCGAATACGTCGAATTGCGCTAATTAATTACATATATAGTGCACAGAAAAGCGTTCGACGCGTATTCTTCAATATATACGGATCGAAAGCAGATGAGCATCGCTTGCAATTGATTCGAAAGTACGGTCATAAATAATCAACGATCGATTTTCTAAAAAATATTCTTTTTCGAACGTATCATTTAAACACAGCGTGTCAGGCGAACCGCGCCAAAAGTTGTGTGTAGGAACTGAAGCGGGTCAAGCGCTCGCGCGGTAGCAAAAACGACGACGTGTGCGCTTCAAAACTTTATGGACGAAAGCTACTGATTCTCAACTATTACATGTACATGCGGACGCACAGACGCCTACCGGAGTCGACTGTAGACCACCCGTCACCGGAAAAAGTGGCGCACCACCATTTTCATGTAAAAAAAGTCGATGGATGGGTTAACCGAACTTGACACAGTGTCAAGCGAACCCTCCAAACAATCACAGAACCGGAGATGCTTTCGTTGACAGGGCCTACGGTCGGTTAGGGTACGCGGAAGCGATTTTTTTAGCTTCTTGAAAAAACTTGCCTTTTTAGAGCCTCATTCCACATAAAAAGACGCAACTTCGATCACTTTTGCCACGCTTTCCATCACTCTCGACGAGACAAAAACATAGAATCTTGTGCAATTTCTTTTAAGGAAACAACAATAGCCTTTATGTGCTGTTGTATACGTGAAGATGAACAAAGCGACCGGAGAAGTGTCGAAAATTGTGGATAAAAGTTTTTTATGCAATTTCGATAACTCAGCTATTACTTTTAATTTTTCTTTCTATTAAACTTTGTGTTTGGGCATTATTTAGCTTTCGATATACAACGAGACGAGCTCACACACAAACTTCATTACAATCCTATTTTTTCGTGCACATTGCGTGATTTTTCATTATTATTATTGGTTTAATTCATCCTCCTCTTCTTCGTTACACACTTCAATTAAATAATAATTAAGAATAATAATTTATCAAAAAACGAACTATGTACAAATCGACCGGACACGAAGTAGTACGCTTACTGCGCATCACCGGTGCTATCGGTGCGATGCGCAGGATTTTTTTTTCATTCGCGTTCATTTGAAAGCCGTACAGAAATATAACGCGACCGGCGGTAATGCAACTAACATCAACGTAACCTTATACGGTGCTCGTTGTGAATGTGTTATCTTAACATGATAATTGCGATAAAAATAATTCATAATTATAATGATAATTAATAATTAATAATAATAGTACTATTAATAATTAATTATTAATAGTAGTACTAATAATAGTAATCATTAATAATAATAATTAATATTAATAGTAGTACTAATAATAGTAATCATTAATAATAATAATTAATATTTATAATAGTTTGCGTAAATAGTACTTCCGTTTAAACTTCATATCAATAGCATCGCAGCCGTTTTTTTCTTTTGTTTATGTGTACGAATTATAAATAAAATTCATTTCTGGAATTATTTTCTTATCGTCCATTGCAAAAGCACTCTTGCGCTCGTTTTCTGTAAAAGAGTGAAGACAAGTTCGTTTTGGCATTGTCTATGTTTCGGCGTTCATATACGTTCACGAACGCGGGTGGATGTCCACATCTATGGCAGCGGAAGAAGGATACATGAAAGCAAAAAAAAAAAAACAAAAAAAAAAAAAAAAAAAAAAAAAAAAAAAAAAAATAAAAAAAAAAAAAAAAAAAAAAAAAAAAAAAAAAAAAAAAAAAAAAACAAAATACGTGAGAAAAAAAGTAATAATTTGCAATAAGAAATCAGTGTATGAAACTATTATCTAAAAAGTGTATGCATGTGTTTAGAATATAAAAGTATAATATAGTTAAGGTGGTTTCAAAAAGGCAGAAATAAAAATAAATAAACAATATTATTATTTATTAAGAAAAGAGAAGTATGAAAATATTACAACTTAATAAGTAAATTATAGTGTAAACGATATTACTTCAAATATCAATAATATATGTACAGATAAAATCAAACAAACGATTATATAATATAAATATTCGCTATATTCATAACAAGTATTTACTTATAATACTGTATAGCCACCTTAAATATATACACAAGATTAAAAAAATATGTGAATCATCACAAGTCATAATGAACATGGATATATCATGCATACATCACAACAGATGAATCTAATTTTACTTTGGAATTCTCTTTGATTAAAAATGATTATATCTTAAAATATTATTTTGAAAGTACTGTAAACTAATAATAATAATACTAAAAAGTTTTCACAACAGTGTGATATTAAAAATATTAATAGATTCAAAATACTGTCTTAATTTTTTTTTCATTTTAACTTATCCTCGTCGTCGCGGAATGAAGTGTTTTAATAAAATAAAAAGAAAAAGAAATTTATGAGAAAAAGCTCTAAGCTTCTACGATCCTTTATCTCACCTCGATTGCCAGTCCTGATGGCGCTGACGCCGGTAACGTGATGTTGGCCGGCCCTGATAGGTTTGGCGATCTGTGCACTGGGGCCACGACGAGCCAGGTTCTTCTGTCGAACTGCCTCCTTGATCCTGTCAACCTCGTACTGGTAACGTTTGCGGTCTCGCATCGCACCCTCCTTCGCGTCACGCAACGCAGTCTCCAGAGCCTTGACTCGTTCCATTGTCGCGCGCAGCCTCTTTTCCAATTTCGGTAGTTCACAGCGCAGGTCTGCGTTGTCTCGCACTAGTTGTTTGTGTACCTATTGATGGAAAATGTCAATTACGCGGCTGTCTGCTATTTGTTATATTAATCAAATCGATTATAAGAAAACGAAGGTAATCTTTTATTTCTTTAACTTCAGAAATTAAAAATATATTATTCAAATAATGTGTTGATAATGTACAGCTATAAAGTACCTTTGTCAACTGATCAAGATTATTTTCTAGGAATGAAATTTTCTGTCGCTGTGCAAGCGAGCCTCCATCATCCTCATTATCATCGGCAACAATTGATTTCTTGATCCTAGCCTGAAGATCTTGTACAAAAAGTTTTCGCAGATTGTGAAGAGTCTGCAATTCTTTGGATACGGTATCTTCCAAACCTTTCAGGTCCTTCCTTGCCTAAATTATAGAAATAGTCAAATTACAATAAATAATAAAGTATTTTTAGTAGGTATTGTATATAGTTCGTATCATCAGTGAATAGATAAATGCGAGGGAAGTTGAAAGTTTTCTACTATTAATAAGGTATGCATTAAGAATCCGAATGAAATAATTACCTGCTCACGACGTTCGTTCAATAGAATCAATTCCTGCAACTTAGCAGATTTGTCAGCCTCTTCTTGCTTTAGTCGTTCGTAGTCAACTTGCATTTGCTGGTGGGCCAGAGTAAACTTCTGGTTCACGTCCTTCAATTCATTGATCATATCTTGCTTCAGAGAGATTTCATCTCGTAACGTTCCGACCTGCAAATCAATTTTAGTAATTATTTCATTTTCAAATACTTTTATCGTTGTTTGCACAGAGTGTCGTGCACTTTAATGATTATAATTGAACTATTGAAATAGAAATCATCGATAATTTAAAAACATTTACAGATAAAAAGCTTTATAACATAAAAAACTCATGTAAGATATTACAAGCGAATCGTATATTTTATACCTGCTTCTGATGTGCATCCCTGAGCTGATCCATCTGCTCTTCTAAAGCGTGCCTCATCTTGGTTGCGGCCAAATGCTCCTCGGCCTTCTCCTTGTTGCTAACAGCCTGAACCTGCTCGGCGGCCTTGAGCTTGGCGCACTCCTCACGCATTGCATCTACGTCCTCTTCTAAGGCACGTTTTCGGGTCTCCGCCTCTTTCATTGCTTCTGACAGTGACTGCATGCGAGCCTCCTGCTGCGAGATTAACAAACGGCACTCGCTCAATTCCTTCTCGTACTCGGATACCTGAAAATTCCAACATCAGTTTATTAACTGTAACATATGAATAAATAATTTATTTTGAAATTATTACCATTAATTTTCAATAATAGAATTTCAATATATTACACGTATAAATAGTGAAAATTGTACAGATTATACAAAACTAAAATAACGAGATAAATTAGACTTCTAGCGTCCCCAAATACAGTCTTAGAAAGGTATCTACGCTTACCTTCTTATTGCAATCCGTCTGCGTCGATTCCAATCCCTGGCATCTTTGTACGAGATTCTTCACTTCCGACTTCATTTTGCTGATGTACAGCCGAGCGACGGTGAATTCCTCCTCGAGCTTGCCGTTGCTGTCGGGTATTACCTTCAGGTTCTCGTCGCCACCGATGGCCACGCCGATCTCGCCGAGGTCCTTCAGGAGATTCGTCAGCATCTCGGCAATGCGTTTGCGCTGATGTGCTGACATGTCACGCAGTTGCAGTAACTCCGCAGACGTCGTGTTTAGGGTGGCCTGCTTTGCCAGCAGCTCCTCCGTGAGCGCCTCGTGCTCCTTATTCTTCACCTCCACCTTTACATTGATGGAACGTCGTTTTTCATTACACGGTTTTAGGGACAATCGAGCAGTGTACCATTGATTTCTTATATTTTCGCCGAGCAAAGTTAAGTAGCTTAACGCTTAAATGCCGAATCTTTTAAAACTTTACATTAGTATGTTATTGTAATTATATTTTTTTTCGAATATTGAAGAATACTCTTTTCGATTCACTGGTCGCTTTACCCTATGAAATTCACTACAAGCAAAAATACGTAAGACAATTATGCAACTAAATATCTACAATTATTCGCATGTATAACTTGAAACATGCAAAATAAACAATCATCAAAGAATATTTTTTATTTCATATTTTACGAAATGTTTGTATTTTTCAATATATACTGTCAACATTATAAGTGTATTTAGTTTATTTATAGATTTGTGTTTGTAGTTCGAATTTCATAGGGTAGAATCCTATTTTTACTTTTAATATATCTATAATCACATACTAGAATACGATTTTTTTCAAAATTTCAGAGAAATTTAACAGTAAAACCCCTAGAAGCAATACGCGATTGCTCGTAAATATAAAAATATTTCGGTTTGAACAATTGCTGCTCTGTGTTACTACTACTTTTGATTTATTTTAACTTTTATTTAAAAATGCTATATTTTTAAATATGTTGTTTAAGAAATTCGCTGTGATAACCTACTCGTGTGCTTAAAACAATAATAATAAACTATTATAGCAGCATGACGACTATTAAAAAAAGCTTCTCACCTCTTGCGACTTCTGGTCGTAATTGACCGCGAGCTCCTCAAGCGCCTGCAGTACTTCTTTCACTTCCTCCTTGGCGCTTTCGTTCTCCTGCTGGATTCTGTTCATTTCCTGCTGGAGTTGCTCGTAGTCACGTCGCGCACTGGCGATCAGATCCTCCTGCTCATCCATCTGTTCCTTCAGTTTCTCCACGAACTGCGATTGTTGGTTGATCTCCTCGTCCTTGTCGTCGAGCTGCTGGTACAGGCGTTCGCGTTCCTCTTCCAGCTTCTGGCGCTCTTCGTTCGACAGTGATCCGGCCATGAGGCCACCGCCTGGCGTCGCTGGTATTGGCCCCTCTTCAATTTTAACTAATTATGAATTTAAATGTTAGCAATTTCCAAGCATTACTACCTTGCGAGTCTTGTGCAGCGTTTTTTATTTATTATATCCACGTTTTGCAGTTTTCATAATCAATTAACCAAAACAGGCATCGATTATCACGAGTCTGTGCACATAGGGTAAGAAAGCAGATCAGACTAGCTAATTGCCACTCTTATATACGCTTTTCCAGTGCGTATTAAATGATATATTTTATATCATTCCGTATGGTACTTAAAAAAAATTATTTAGGGAAAATGTGAAAAAGCGAACGTTTTATTGTGCTACTCCTTATTAAAATTATTGTATGCACGATGTTACTTAAATAATCGGGGCTTGTTATTTTCTTTCATTCTTTGTCACTATCAGATATAGCAGATAAAGCGTTCACTTCAATTCTCATTTGCTAGTAATAAGCATATCTAGCAACGTATACTTAGACACAATCCTACCTTCAACAGGAGGTGCAACAGGCGTTGTAACGTCTGGACCCTCTTGTAAGCTGACTTGCTCTTCTGGCTTGACAGTTTCACCCTGTCGCCAACGAGAAAGCTCTGCTTCCAATTTTTCGACTTTACCGCGTAGCCTGGCAGCCTTTTCCTTCTCTCGCTCATACCGTCGTTTCCATTCCTCAGCTGTTAATTCTTCGTTCACGCAGACAACATTCTTGATCGTCTTTGCACGCTTACCTGTGGATAAAAAGTTGATTGTAATTTTCTAGCATAAATAATAATGTGATCTTATTGAAGGTAATAGTGATATTATTAACGTTTAATAATATCACTATTTTTTATATAAGTGTTATTACAAAACATGGTTTAAACATTATTCAGGAACAAATAAATATTATTCTAAAAAGATCAAGACTTCATTCTTCAAGTCGTTTTTCTTACCGAAGTCCAAAGTAGATTTAGTCTCGGACTCATTGAAACTAGCTGGTGAACAACAGATGATGATTGTCGTTCTTGCGTTGCCACCCAATGACTCTTGCAAGATACGAGTGAGCTTGGAATCTCGGTACGGTATGTGCGTCTTGTTTCCGTCAGCCAAGGCCGAGATGACGTTACCGAGGGCTGATAGAGATTTATTGATGTTCTTCGCCTCATCGAGGACCGTGCCCTCCGCGCCGGTCTTTGAGACTTTCTCCGAACCAGCCAAATCGACGAGGTACAGCTTTCCAGAAAGCTTCTTCTGGTTCTCGAGGTTCTCCTGCTTAACGTTGATGAGGAAGACAGAGTGTGAACGCGAGCTGTGCTCGTTCATGTTCGTAACGGCAATGTGGCGATTCGATTTTCCCTCCTCGATGACTTCGAATACCTCCTCGGGACTGGAGACGAAGCGTTCCGTTGCTCCCTTGACGAAGGGCACGCGGTTTTTGTCCTCGTGCACACTGAGATTGACCTTGGAAACTGGAATTCAAATAAATGCAAGGGTTAGCGGAATTGCGAATTAGCTTGTTATAACATTTTAATGACGATTTCTTAAATAACTCACCGTCGAGTAAATCTCGGATTTTATCCATATAAATTTCGAAATATGATACTTTAATGTGAAACTCCAAATTTTCCTCCATCCCGTAGATATGATTGAAGATATCGTTAACAATGCGAGGGATGATACCCTGTTTATTTGGATCGCCAATGACACCCTCCATTGTGTGAGTTTTACCTAAACGAGAAAAAAAATAAATTAAAATTTTTTTTATAATAAAACAATACGTTTCATTTACTCTATGACGTAAAACACAAATTTTAAGTATGATAAGTAGGTTTGAATATTCGACAGTGAAAAAATCGAAATAATGACAGTTGTAGTCTTTAATTACCTGAAGAGGTCTGTCCATAAGCAAATATTGTTCCATTGTAGCCGGCAAGAACGTCAGTGACAATAGATTTTGCGGCTTCATTGTAAACTTTATCTTGTGTTGCATTTGGTTTAAATACTTTGTCAAAAAGATAAACTTTTCCCTGAAATCGTTAAATTAAGCATTAAAGTAACGATAATTTAAAATATCTTTTTCTATTTATTTTATTTGAAAGAGTGTAAAAAAAAACTGTTAATACCGAAAAATGTTTTATTGCATGTGAAAATACTTTTAAGTTTTTCTTAATTCTTTTTAACGGTAATTATAACTGTACGTTGAAAATAGTTTTTGCTAAAGCACATTTAAAATATACTTACACCTATGGAAATACAATTTTCGTCACCACCAGAAGGAAATTTAACAACAAACTTGGATCCGGCCTTTTCTTCCGAGTCGTTTAGTGGCCGAAAACGACACACGACTTTGATGCTGTCCTCGGCAGCGATTTCTCGCTCCCGTTGTGGTGGTGCGTCTGCGGCCATTTTTTAATCTAAAAGTTAAATTTAATACCTTAAATAAATGAAAATGTATAAATAGACTAAGGAAATATATTTAATAAAAAAATAATAAAGTTTCCAGAATTAATATAGTCGAAATACAATATGCGCATACGCTCGCGCGGAAAATGCCACGACGTGCTCCCAACACGCGATCACAACTCACTCATACCACATAGACACTCTGACCGAATATCTAAGGAGGCTATCCTTTCGGCGTGAACAGAGAATCTCCAGAACACATAGGTCGCCTACATCTAGCGTCCACCGTATTTGCAAATGTGCGCGAGCGTCCGAATGTTTGACCTAGTAACTATAGTGTTACATGGACTTCGTAAACACAGCCCAAGATATAATAAACATAATGACAGTCATCATACTACCCGACTACCGCATAGCCGTATACCTCGATTGGGAAACCCTTTGCGCTTTGCCTACATATCTGTAGCTGAAAAATGCCTATACGAAAAATTTTATTTGAGAATACTCCATGCAGCTTTTATTGATGAAAAACCTTAATTTATGTACAACAACAATTTATGCGAGAATATTAACAATTATAGAAAATTGTATACAATTTTCATATATTGAAGTAAGTCTAATTTAATTGTTCTATTATTTTCCACAACTATTTCCCACTGAAACAAGTGGAATCTCACTCACTTAATATCAAAGTGAGTCATCAAGAACCTTTTTCTTCTCTGTACAACTATACATGAAATCATACATAGATCAACTTTTCAGAGAGTATTCTTTACTGGATTTTATAAATAATTGTTAGTAATTGAACTATTTCCATTTGTTGAATTGGTTTTACTCTTCAATGAGTAACCTAATTTAAATTTAATGATAATAAAAACCATTTTTAAATATTAAAATACAATTTAAATTTCAATAAGAATGGATTAATTAGTTAAGGCAATATTGACAAATATAGAGATCTATTTTACCATAGAAACTGTTGATTAGAACTTCATATTGAATTATAGTATAATTGAAAAGATTTCACATAATTATGTATTTTTTTATGTTTATAGTTTCCCACATTAGTGAAAAATAGACAAATTAAATTCTACTCTAATTAAAAAGTCATTTTTTTGCATTTCAGTAATTACAATACTATGTGCAATCAAGGCAATAAATATATCATTTTAACGCCCATGTATAAAAATAAAATTTTGATGATATGTGGTAAAATTATTCTTGTTACAGTATAAATAAGATTTAAATTTTTCAACTTTTATACATAATTTTCATCAATAATTAATATGAATACTCAAAGGTCAGACTTTCAAGATTAGACAACCAATAGTGTTAAAAGAAAGCATCTGAGTCAAGCAGACAGCACTTGTATAGCACCCTAAAAATACTTGAAACTCTCACCTAAAATCACACTGATTCATTGACTAGCAAATGGAATACAGCACTCCTGCAAAATCAACAAATCAAACTCTGTCAAAGATAATAGCTGCATAGGTGGTCAAGTCTACAAAATGTTTTCAAGCTATAACAAAGAACAAAAATAAGAGTTTGTTTCTATTATGAAACAAGAAACAGCCAGTAGGTTCTTTTCTTGCAACGCTGAAAAATGGAACAATTGACCAAATCAATTGTTCAAGTGATGCAATACTTTAAGAGGTAGGTATTATCTTTACAGTCTTACTGAAAACTAAACATCATTGTGAACTCTCCAAGTAAAATTCAGCAGAGTTATTGAGTACTTCTCATTATCATTGTGAGATCTAGATAATTATTCATTATAAACGTATTATTATCTATTGAAAGATAAAAGTTAAGATACATGTCTGACCTCGTTTCAAGTAAAATTATGCAGCAAATTAAAGAAAGTTTCATATGATAGCCTGGAGTACTTAATTATACAATAGATTGTCAAATTTAACAGCCTAGCAACAAAGTATAAAAAGAACAGTGCACTGCAACCACACAGTTCTAGAATATTCAAGCAATCCAATTTAGGTTTTAAAACAACACAAATCAGGACAATTTTATCTACCGAATTACCGGAACCTCGGCGACATATTTGCCAAAACACCACTGCACCCCCTCTCCCCCTCTCTTCCCCCTTGACATTATATTGTCACTGCACTGACTCGAAGAGGCGTGAGCGAAAAAACCACCCGGTCTCCTGGGGTGGAGCTTCGCGGCGGTCCCACCTAAAAATACCCCGAAGACTCACCCAAATTCGCACTGAATCACACACAGCCGGAACGGAAGAAAGAGGAAGACGACGACGAAGACGACGAAGAAGAAGAAGAAGAAGGCGATGGAGAAAAGCGGAGCACACAGGAGCGTGTGTCACTGGCGTCTCGACGATTGCTCCGAAATTGAAATTGGTGCTGTCATTCGACGTGGGCGACTCGTCCTTGCCCTATCGTACGTCCCCAGGAAGTGGAAAGTGCAGCGACACCGCGGGACCTCAGCAGTGGTCCGCTCTCTCGCTCGTTTGTTCTATCCCACTCTTTCCTCCCGCCTCTCTCTCTCTCTCTCTCTCTCTCTCTCTCTCTCGTACGATCGATTGGGCACCTGGTGCCCGCCGCACGCGTAGATTTGTGGCTGGGGTGATAAGTTACCTACCTCTCAACCGTGTCTGTGGCGTAAAGCGTGTCGGTCTATTAGTACCTGGGCCCGCAAGATGCCTGCGGCTCTTGCCAAAGAATGTTCTCTTTGCCGTGAGTCAACGGACGAGGAGCGGACTCGAGGGGAACCGCCGCCGCATGAAGGAGACCTGGCCTTTCTCCGTCACGGGCGCGTGAACGTCTGCGTGCGTACACGTCTCTTTCTCTCTGTATCTCTCTGCCAACTCTCTTCGTCCACGCACACTACTCCAGTCAAGCCTGTCTTTCACTCTCTCGCGACTGCAGGCGCGTGTGCTACACCCGGTCTTCTCTCGATGATGATATATCTCCGAACGAGGAAGACGACGACGGCGAGGCAAAGCCCGCACTCCTGTCGCGCGCGTATAACACACACGTATGCCGTCTGTCTCTCGGGGGGAAGAGAGAGACACGGACTCTCTCTCTCTCGCTCGCGCGCTGCTCGTGTTATACACACAGTGCAAGATGGCCGACCGACGTCGTCTCTCGTTCGTCGACTATTATACACATACACCGCGAGCGCGCGCTCCCGCTGTCTTTCTCTCTCTTTCTCGCACACACTACTGCATATCTATATACGCGTCTGTGTAACACCCACAGTGCGCGGCGGAACAGACCTCAGCGCCGAATATATATATATATTGTTTCAGAATTCGAGCGAGCGAGCGCCGCGGTGCGGCTATGTAGTTCGGAGCACAGTGGGGGGAGCGCTCGCGTTATATAGCTATATTATACAGGGAGCTAGAAAGAGACGGTACGAGAGCAGCCTAGACGTAGAGCCCGACGGCTCTTTAAAAAGTGTGCTCTGTTGCTGTACCTATAGACTCTCTCTTTCTCTCTCTCGCTCGCCGTCACGCCGCCGCTGCGGCTCGTGTATATATGTATATATATATATACCGGAGAACCGTCGTCTTCCTTTCTATCTTTCTTTCGTTTTACCCATCCTATATTCCTACCTTATACCAAAGAATATATGCGTCTATATTCGTTGCTTATACGCTCAATCTTGCGGAGGTTACAAGAGAGAAGTATATTAAGTACCTATGAAGCGCGCTATCTCATAATGATCGCTGATCGCTCGTTGTTACATTCGGCCAATCGAACCGTCTGTAATCCAGCTTATTCTTCGGGATATATTGTCGATGTGGACGCAGGCGCGGCAGTAAATAGCACGGCTATATGTACTGTATAAGTACGTAATTTTCAGAAGCAGTGACTCATAAGTTTCCGACGTCGTTGAATATATATACCTATATACGTATGTGTATGGGCATATAAACACGAGAGCAGCGCGCGCGCGCACGTTGCAAAGTGATCCTCGCGCTATATTGCGTAATTTTTCTCTCGCTATGGTATGTATTAGATTCCCGATCGAACTCACAGTTCGATATACACATAATAGGTATAACGTATCATTACAATTCCAGGCGTAAGCCACACAAATCTATTCTCGCTTCGTTATTCTCCCCCACTTCCTTGCTCGCGCGCGCGCGCTTCCTCCGTATTTCACAATAAGTATTTCCCCGGCGCAACGTTTTTCTTGTCTCTCTCTCGCTCGTCCCCTCCTACGCGTATATATATAGTGTGTGCCGCAACTAAGCGCGGGTATATAATACGACCGCTAGTCCAGTTATGCTTACGAACGCGAGCGTGCTCGCTCACTTTCAGGCCATCGTCCTTTTTTGTGCTTTTCGAGTCGCAAGGACTCGAACGGCGTGAAAAAAAGAGAAAGAGCGAGAAGCAACAGCGGCACGCGTCGAGCACGTGCGATACTCCGAAACGAAATATAAGCTAACACTCCTTTCTGGGAACGGATGTGCATGAGCGATTTTTAACTCTCGGAATGCGTGTATCCTTCCGTGATTTTTTAGCGGGTATAGGGCGCGATGTGTGACTTTTTTAGACGCGCGTCACGTATTATATACCTACGCGTGTAAGTATATACCTTTGGGTGTATTTACTTTCGCGTATATGTATACAATACAGGTAAATAGTCACGTACGGCACCATGGTATTGACCCGGGGGTCCGCTGACGTTTTCCAGCGAAAACCCTTGCATTTTTTATTTGTAGACGCGACGTGCCACAAAATGTGAATCATTTTTACGTTCAAAGTAGAGTATACTTTGACGGAAATGAAAATAAAATTAACGTAAGCATCGGAAGATAAATATTTATGACTAAAAAATTCACAAATTCTATATGTAGCAACAAAAATACTTTAAAACGTGCTTTTCGTTATTCTATAAAGTTGAGCTTGAGATTCGGCAGTATTCCCGCTGAAATATTAATTAAGGCTCGACGCTTGTGAAATTCACAGGCGAGAGTTCGATAGCCCGATCGTGCGCGGTAAATCACGCGATGGAAGAGAACGAAACAGCGTCTACGAGGGAAGTGAGTGTTAATAATTTCGAATTCGGTCTTTGAAGAATATCGGCCGTCAAGGTACGATAGATACCTGCGTCGGAGGCTGAAATGGGACAGGCCGCAGGCGCCCAGGTAAATGGATTTGGTGTTATATATATAGTCGAAATGTGGGTGTGGAGGTATACACGCATCTATACGGGTAGATGAAAGAAGGGATTTTCTTTGATCGGAGAAACTCGCAAAATGGCTAGAGAGTTTTCTAAATATGAAACTTAGTATATTAAAAAGGGTGCTTTCAATTTTTGGAGTGATGAACATGTCAGTGCACATACCTATATAGGAAAATACAGCGTATAATAAGTATTACATTAATAAATTTTCGATGGTTTTTATTCAAGTTCTTCTTTGGTATATATTCAATTCTCATCAAAGTGGCGACAAAACCCGAAATCATGATTTGAAATTTTTTTTTCTACCACACCTTCTGGCTCCGGATTTTCTTCTTTATTATAGTATGTAAAATGAAGATCCGCCGCTGTACAGCGTCCATCAAGTGAACTACTTTTTCTAGAGCAACTTATACTTTTTTTAAAAATTGCAAAAAAAGTCCTCTTTTTCAAACCACAGCCATTTAGCCCAGGATCAACCTAATCAAAGTTTCAAAAAAAGAATTTAAAACTAGAAAAAAAAGCTTTAATTCCTTTTTTTTTTTTTAATTAAAAATGTTGATTCCTTCAAAAGTTAGATATATTGATAACTCGATATCTACCTACATGTCTGCGCAGCAGAGGTAACCGGAAGGATAAAAAAAAGGCCAATTTTCCTCAATGTATCGACACGTCCGACAACTCTTTTATAGTCCTCCTCAATAATTTTAAGGAAAAAGAAAAAAAAGTAGCAACCACATAGGATAAGCACCTTCTGTGTCTGCTAATAATTACGCGCTTTCTCTTTTGGTGATCGGGATCGCAGATCCGTTTTTATAATTGCTCTCTTTTTTATATAGTTGCTTACGTAGTTCGTACGCTAGGAAAACATCGAAAAAGAAAAGGTCGAAGTTGAAGGAAACTGTGGAATGTGAGAAATACAAAAAAGATCAACTTTAAGATTTTGTCAAATAACTATATAATTTTAACCCTTCTCGGCATCGTGGTATGCATTTTTCATTTATTTCAATTATTTTAGTCAAGAAAAATCCATTACTTTTTTTGTAACATGTTTTATGTATAAAGAAATATATGTTTTTGATATATTGTTAATAAATTTGTTAAAATAATAAACAAATCAAATTTCGTAATATAATTATTATTATAATTATTGTGATTAACTTTATAGAGGGGACATATATTGAGCTCTGTTTTCTTTTTTTTTGAGATATTTAATTTTAACCACCGAAACAAAACTTGTAGCTGATATGGATTGGCTATGGAGCAACGAGTAACGTGCAATTCTTTCCTATACCTTATTTAAATACTAAAAGTCCCTTTCTTATATCTTTTCATACAGAAAATTTCAAAATTGAATTATTATAATTTTAAATTATTTGTTTTTCAAATAATAAATGTTACATTTAGCTGAATATGTTCGAACGCTCTAATAAAAATGCTTTTGACCTAGTATAAGCCAGCAAAATGGATGTGAGTCGAGGCACTTCACCTTTCGTAAGGAGAAGTTTGATATAGTTATTGTTGTTATTTACCATTACTAAAGATCTTTATATTTTCGTCAACTTGCAATGAACGTCGTAATTTTAAAGTTAGAAATTATCACTTTTATTAACAAGTCGTTCTATAGCATGGTAAAAAGTTTTTTCATCCCAAAATAATAATAAGTAATACAACATATAAATGCTTTACTCGTCAAGTTCTTCAAAGTTTCCTGGCTAAATTTGTTTCGGTCGTTAAACAATAATTATCATGTCTTTGACGGAAAAAATCAATTCAGTAATTAAATTTTATACGTCGCAATTCCACTGATACTAGAAAACTAATCAGATATCCAAAATAATTTTGAATTTAAGCTTGATTTTTTACTGGAAATAAGTCTTTACAATCTTAACTAAATTAAGCTTCGATTCTGCAAGAAGACTTTTTAATTAAGTTTTACGTCGTGCCCTATAAAGGTTATTTTTAGTACACGTTTTTTACTACCTATACGTTTGCTTAACCTGCAACTTCAATTAGAAGCACTGGAGCTTACTTCGTGAATCACTTTGCCACATAGATAGCACGTAACGACTAAAAATATGTATCACATATATATAACCTGTAAGTATTAATTGCCACAGGGCAATTAGAGTTGATCAAATTAAAACAAGAATGAACGTTTCTATTTTAGTGCGCCTGTATAAGCTTCAATGAGATTGAAATGTAAGTCAATATAAATATACTTTAATAGAGTGAAAAAATTTAATAATACTTGAAAAAAAGAGAAAAAATTAAGCTTGCAACACAACCAAAATTTGTTTGAAGACATTTTATAACGTAGTTATTTTTTCCATTTTTTACTTTGACTGTCGGACGGAGTCTCTATTTTCCTACTTATAAACTTCATCCATATTTTTCTCATCTATTCCTTCAGCCCCGGATTAATTTTACTTTAAAATCTCATATTTTGGCAGGTGCACCCATGGGTATATTCTTCTTTACAAAATGAAGAGACAGGAGGGGGAGAGGGATAGAGGGCGCATTGTTTAGAAAATAGCGAATGATGACAAAAATGAGCGATTTTTTTCAAAACCACGTAATTCTTCAAATTTTTGTCATTTTTCACGATTTTCAAATTCACGTAGCTTTGCACAGAATCGACCGATTTTAACGATTCTCATCTCAAATTAAAGCTCTATTCTTCAACTTTAATCACTTTTTGTGGAATTTAGTTTAGCCTCTTTAATTGTTTGGTTTGTCATCACTGACTACTTTTCGTCTATTTTTCCCATATGTTAAATTTCCATAAGAAAAATTGTTTTTGTCGGCAACAAAGTTTGGGAAACGATAACACGTGTTCATGAGTAGTTTCATGTAGGGGGACACCTAAGGAACCAGAAAAACCTTGTCTGGTA
The DNA here is from genome assembly GCA_030522905.1 of Torymus flavipes. Lineage (NCBI taxonomy): Eukaryota > Metazoa > Arthropoda > Insecta > Hymenoptera > Torymidae > Torymus > Torymus flavipes. Next base: position 26,286 of record JAPYZO010000538.1, on the reverse strand, counting down.
GGTGTGCTCTCAAAAAAAAATTTTTCCGATTTTGTACCCCTATATTTTCATAAGTCATCTATAAAAATAATGAGTGAAAATAACAGTAATTTAAATAACAGAGCGAATATTTATAGCGACGATTTACCACAAACAATATGACGTTGCCTGTTTTATCTAGGATAGAAATAAATATATTCGTTTATCTATTTTTAACAAAAAAGTAAATTAATTATTTAATTAATAGTTATATTTATACAACAATAGATTTTAAAATTCCATTTATTATTAATCGTAACAAGCAATTTTTTAACCTATAAAGCTGAATAAATCTGTATACATACAATTTTTAATATCTTTTTAAATATACAACTTCCAATGATTTATGAAAAAATTATAACTGTCGCATGTTAAAAAGAAAACATACGAAACAAAGCAGCTCGACCGTCAGCGTAACACTTGGTCCTCTCAACTTCAAAGTATACTTAGTTGTGAAGTAACCATCGGAGATAAAAGTCCGGCTCATCCGCGCGTGCCGAAGTGAGTATACCGCTCCCGCATGAGGTGACAGAAAGAAACAGAAATGCAGGTGCTCTTCATTACTAATTAAACTAGCAAAAGTATTCTGCTTTCCCTTTTTCGTTTCAATTCTTATAATTTCCTTCATATAGCATACTCCCGTTTTTTATTTTTTATAATATCGCTCTCGTCGATTTTACACTACATTTCAAGCGACTTGTTCCTAATAAGGAGTAGCTTTTTCAACGAGCGATGAAAAAAAAAAAAAAATAATTCCCTAGTGTAACGCACTCACTGCTTAACTATATATACCTTTGACCATTACGTCATCGCGAATGTCCTCATTATACCGTCCGCTAAAAATTTCAGTATTCTCGTTTTCTTTTTGCTCGACTCACCTCCGCCATCCCCTCGTGTCATCCGCTAAAATATCAGGGTCATCATCTACGCATCGCTCACATAGATACCTACAAAGAAAAAAAAATCCATTAAATCCTTCTTAATTCAATTTTGCAATCGTGCACGTATATAATATTCAACCTGACGTTCCTCTTCTCTCGACATTGATATGCGGCTATTAATAGAAATCAAATATATAGGCTTTGTTATAATATATATTTTCCATCATGTATACTATATATGGGTATATTGTGCGCCGCCGGAAGAAGAGCAACTAGACAACTGAGCGCGCATATATATATATATATAATATACAGCCGTATAGTATATGTAGAGACTTAGAAGGTGATAAAGATCTGACGACGAAGAAACGGGAAAAAGCACCTTACTCGCGGGCAGCGATGCGCGACGCGACACGATTCTCCACGGCTCTGATCCTCCCTCTCCTCCGCCCACGCTCTCCTATATATTCCTCCTTTTTGAAGCCCTTTTTTCTCGCTCGTCTCTCGTCCGCGTGAAACAAAAGCACGGCGCCTTACATTTTTTCCCCGCTCTATACAACTCTTTCATCCGTAAAGTTGGCTTTTCGGCTAAGTAGAGTGATGCAGTGTAGTGCGGGTTCAAGAGGGAAGAGGGGGGTCGAGTCTTCTTTGAGCCTCGCGCGAGCTCCTCACGAAAATTTTGATGGAATTTTGGAATAGGTAGGTATAAGAGTTTAGCCAAGTGCCGAGACGAGGAGAAGTGGGCCACTTGCGCGCGAGTGAGAACTGGCCCTGGCGAGGGAAATTATTATTCTTCGTGTTGTATATACCGAGTCGAGTGTAAAAAGTGGATTTCGGAAAAGAAAAAAAATATAATGTCTTATGTTGTAGTCGATGATTCGACCTGTAGGTAGAACAAAAATATATTTTATAATACCTAAATCTTGTCTACAAATATTTGATAATTGACGCTAATGTGAAATACCGACATAATTTTAGAATGTCGAAATCTTTTGCAAATATTAATAGAATTATTACTAAAAAAATTTTTTGAGTATAGTATTTACATATGCGGAGCGGCTGACAGATCTATTTTTCCAAAAACTTACTCAAAACTTATTTAATTAAATAAAAACCGCAATAAAAATTGTTTCCTTGCCCGCATATCGCCCTGACTAACGAAAAAATTTATTACACATCCCGTATGATCCAATTTGGGAATCGGATTTTTTCATCGAACCTCCTATCCTTTAACATAGGCCAACTCGGAATGAAATAGGATCATGGTTCCAGTATTACAAATATAGCAATAACGAACTTTACCTATATGCATTACAATATACCGTAAAGAAAAATCCGAGGACTCCGTGTCCTACATATTTCGGTCTTGGTCGCGACGCAAAAGTCAGCGCGCGGTCATCGCGTAGGCAACTTATCATCTATGCAATTAATAAGCCGCACGCAGTTCTGCCCTTATAGTGTCAACGCGAGTTCGTTTGCACGCCATTATACATCAAGCCGTGCGCTTAATGAACGATCTCCGTGGAGATTTTATAATGAAAATTCACGAGGGCAAACCGCGGCCGTGCAAAAGCTCTTGATACGAGGGGAGGCTGGCGTTTTCTTTTATACAGGCCTGTACCTACGAGCCGCTTTAATTCCAACGGCCGCGGAGAATTCCCAGAGAGTAAATGCGCGTGACCTTTATTGTTTGGCCGGTGGATTTTCAAGTATTATACCTATAGCAGCAGGCGCACTCGCGGATAATAAAAAGCAAGGCGCGACGATTGTACCGATTTTTCTCTTCATCTTCGCGTCGCGAGCGGACGAAAATTCACCGCGACATGTTAATTAAAAATTTAATCAAGCGGCGAATAGCGGCAGCGCCGCGCTATAATTGATTTAAAATGCCACTTTACAGCGCGATCGATTCGCGAGCCGGCCGCGCGAAGCTTAATTAGATCACGAGTGCCGATTGATTATTCGGAAATTTCGCTTTTTCTAGGTAGGTGTCGTATATGCCTGGCTTATGTGATGTACACAGCCAATTGACTCGTTAGCACGTTAACTCGTACATGTACGATTACTGCGCGTTCTTTACAATATAATATACATCTAACTGTATATGATGTATATATATTTACTGAGCAAAAAATTAGATTTTATTTTATTGCTTTCCTATAAACACCTATAAAAATTATTTTCAGAAATATTATGGCATTGCTTCTACGTGCATGTAGGTATATATTATGAAATGTCATTAGCAATATTATTTATCTAGATACAATAATTAATATAGGTAATAAAATGATCAATAGTTAAATTTTTCTCAAAATCACTGTCTGCGGCGATGCTATGACCAAAAATTTAATAGTTAAACATGAGTACAGGCAACTGTTTCCTGAACCCTTGGGAAAATTCGAAAATTATATATCTAATTACGCAACCGCGAGTCGGCCAATGACACAAAACAGTTGTATCCGATTGCTTTGCTTTACTGAAATCGCTTGAGCGTGAACTGCCATCAAAGGTTTTCGTGAGTTCAATGAACATCCGTTACCTACATTTCTCGCTGATCGATTCTTGACACTAAGTCTCGTTCCAACTATTATCTAAAATAACATTAGATCCGGAACGTGTGCTCGAAATATCACGGAGCTTTTAAAATTAGCTCATTTCTATTACCACGCGAATAACGCGAGGTGCCTACAGCTTCCAGCAATCTTTCTTTTTTTCGTACTTCAACTGAGTTTTACAAGTGGTGCTTGAACAAAATTAGGCCGCACTGCTATTACTTTTGCGAATTTAATAAATTTTAAATGATTTTGTTTTATACGATTTTTTTACTATAGATAATGGATAATTATATTCTAAATGCTTTATTTATTTATTTTTTAAATATTAGTTAATCTTTTAAAATCAGCGTCGTTAATAGGGGTTGATTAATTCATTAATTTTTTTATTACCATATTTATTATGTATAATTTTTATACATAATACATATCTATCTATCTATAAATTAAAAAAAAAAAAATATTAAATATAGAATTTGAATGATAAATACAAGAAAGAACTATATAGGTCATTATTATATAGTCATTAAATAGTGACCCGTGTAAAGCATTATATCCATAAAAATATAAAATATATATGTATACATTTTTGTGATTTAGAAATAAATGCGCGTTTTAGAATTTTTTCTGACATTGTCAGCAATAAAATATCTTTCATTTTTAGACACGAGCGCTACTTGATGGTGCCTTATATTTTTACCATCGTGAAAAGTGTATCACCTCAAATACCGATATTTTATAGCGCCAAAATATCTTTTGGACCGCTAAAACCCCCGTTAAACCATTTTTGACGATGTATGTATAGATGTACGTATGTATATGTAATCAGGTTCCACTGAGAACTCATCAAAGATATTTTTATTCATCGAGTTTAGGTTCACAGATATCACTTATTATATTATAAGAAGAGTGGATCTATTTGGAGACAAATCCATCGTAAAATGTAAAAATGGCAGCACAATTAAAAACTTTAAATGTAAAAGTTATAGATAATATTAAAATAAAACTTTCTTTTATGTTAAACATTTTTTTGTACAATCAATTTCTGACGAAAATGTACCTCAAGTAGTCGATTTTCGATTATAACTTAGCAGGATTTGATTTTACACAAAAATGTTAAATGCGAAATATAGATAAATATCAATCTTTTTTTCTGTTTCCTTTGCAAATCATGAGATTTATATTTAATGAGAATATGAAAATAATTTAAATGAGTTAAATTTTCCCGCGAAAACATCAATGAGAAAAAGTTCCTATAGATTTAAAACACAAAGGTTACTAAATGTGCGGTGTAGTGATAAATATAAACATTGGCAGCACTGACATCACCAGACACATGTGAGTTGGACGAAGTAGGTAAAACAGCTGTTTACATGACTCCGGTTTTTCATTTAAATTTCTCCGCCTGATAAAAAATATCATGGAGAAACGCGTGGAGCCGCTTATAAACAACAGCCCGGACTCCCAGCTGATGGGAGTCATTGCAGCGGTCATCGCGGTGATACTAACATTAGGTAAGAAAAACATCAGTCATCAAGTGAAAGTCTTATTTATTCTCTCGTCTTTTTAAGGTTAGAACTTTATCACGTTCTTCGTTTAACATTGCTTTTGTCTTCGATTTTTAATGAAGATCGTGTGCGAATACAAATTTTTAACAACATTGTAATATTCTAGAGATAATATAAAATGTTTAAGATACTAAAAAAGTTAAGAAATATCAAAACTAAGGCCAGGAGAATGACAATGATGACATTGTAATTGAATACATAATAACAGAACAGATACATGTCCTACTTAAAATCTATGTAAATTAAATTAATTTTTGTACTTTATTACTTGTGTGTGCACCTTTTTTAGTATCACGATTTCTTATGTACTTGTATCTTTTATTGCTAGAGTAGGGTAATGTACTCAAAATCACTTTTGGTTTGTACATCCGTTTAACTTATTTTTTTTTCTTTCTTTGGTAGTTCTTTATGCTTTATGGAGACGTAGAACAGCTGTTGGTCATAATGTCCTTCTTACGGGCCTTTGCGATGCTGGAAAAACACTCATCTATGCCCGCCTGATGCATACCAAGTATGTGCAGACTCATACTTCTGTAAAAGAAAATATTGGGGATGCACTTGAATATAATGTAAGTTATACGCTAAAATACATTAAAAAATATTGATTTAATTTTATTTTTTATTTAATTGTTATTCCCTTTTTATACCAGTTAAAGAGTTACCTTTTTTAAAGTAAATAATGTAATGTTATAACTATATATCATATAAATTCTTATTTCAAATAATTACTTATTCTTAGAGTTCCATAAAAATTGTGGATATTCCTGGACATGAAAGGCTCCGATATAAGTATTTTGATAAGTACAAGAGTTCAGCGAAAGGTTTAGTGTTTGTGATTGATTCTGCTACTATTCAAAAAGATATAAGAGATGTTGCAGAGTAAGCATTTTAAGAAATTATTCATATTACTCCATTTAATAGTATATTGTTCACCTAGGGAGGAAAAAACTTGGGCAGTCCACAGCTCGTGTAAATTGACACCCGAGCCGAAGGCGACGGTGGCAAACACGAGAGGTCGGCTTGCCAATTTTTCTCCCGTGGTGCGTATACTATTTTTCGTCATACCCAGGCCGAAAATACTACATTCGTGTTTTTGAGCCGGGAGCGAAAGTGATACTTTCGGCCAGGGTATGGCGAAAATTTTATATTCTAATAATAAATATTTTCTAGATATTTGTACAACTTGATGTCCGATCCAGCAATGAACAAAAAGATTCCTCTATTGATTCTTTGCAACAAGCAAGATCAAACTTTATCAAAGAGCAGTGGAGTCATAAAAACTCTTCTGGAAAAAGAGATGAATCTGTTGCGAGTGACTAAAACTAGTCAATTAGAGGCTACTGATGCTTCTTCATCAAATGTATACTTAGGAAAGACTGGTAAAGACTTCGAATTTTCCCACCTTGACAGGAAAGTTGATCTGGCTGAGTGCAGTGCATTTATAAAAGATGGCGATACACCAGCTGATCTTGAACAATTGACTACATGGCTAACAAAGTTGGTGTAATTATATGTGTGATCTCCATTGTAATTTATTTCTGAGAGAATGTTTTTTACTTTAAAAAAAAAATAATAAAAAAAAAAAAAAAAAAAAAAAATATTAAAAAAATAAAAAAAAAAAAAAAAAAAAAAAAAAAAAAAAAAGGCAAGTTATTTGGTCTCCTTTGTTTTTAAGATGAGAATATATATAACAATTTTATAATTAAATATAAATTTATAAAAGAAGGTTTTTAACGGTACTATTAATAGGTATCTATGTTCTAAGAGCATGAAAAAATTGTCAATCAATATTTATAAATAACTCAAAATAATATCCACTAAAATATAACGACTGATGACTGACTGCTCCAAAATATCAGCGCTCGCGATCATTCGTTCACTCGTCACATCCATCGTTCCTCAATGAGATCGTCACAAGTCTTTGAAAACCGAATAAAACGTATCAGGTACCATAAACATACATTCCACAAGTGCAAAATTCCGCAGCTGACGTCCACATACGCTCACAGGCAAAACTAGCATTTACTACTGGTAGTAAAAATTCGCGCGCGACAGCACATAATCGTCACAAAGATTTTATTTACCTTGACGACGCTGTCCTCTCTCAGCTTCACGGGCGAGTTTTATACCCGGAGTCGCACGCACGGGGTTACATAAGCTATCGTGTTTTTCTCCCCGACGACGCTCTGTTCTGTCATGTAGGCACGGAGGCGGTGCAGGCGATCAGCTGCTCCTGCCTATGCGCTCGGGGGACGCGACATTGCCGTGGATGCCTCAGGTGGCGCGCGCGTGCGGGGGGAAACAATACCTATATATATATATATATATATATTATATACTGCATAAAGCACGCGGTGTTGAGGATCGATAAGAACAATAAATTGCTCGCTCGGTACCTACTGGCTCTTTTGCTCATTCATAATAAATATTTGTATTACAAGTATATAATTTATTTTTTCCATTTGTCAGTGCTCTGAGGTTTCTTGGCAGCGATTTCGAAAAGTAGGAGTATGGTATCGGAGCGGGGGAGAGAGAGAGAGAGAGAGAGAGAGAGAGAGAGAGAGAGAGAGAGAGAGAGAGAGAGAGAGAGTTCTCTGGTTTCACGCTACATGGAAGCTCGCTTATTCTATTTCCCTTATTTTACTATTCTTTTTTTTTTCGTTATTTTGCGATACATCCAAGTATTTTCTGAATTGATGATTCTGCAACTTATTAGTTTTTGCATTCTTTTTTTCACACGTTTACAATGCGATTCAATAATTTATGATAGAATGACTTTAAATTGTTATTACGTAACATTTTTCATCAATTTCTAGTCTCTGCATTTTATTGCAATTAAAAGGCAAGTAGAAAATAGTATAGTGTCGCAGTTTACAAGTGAAAATATGTAGTCAGTGACCGCAAAGCGATAGCGAAAAGCTAATTGTGCGTGCATCATATTAATACAGTGCCTCGCCTACCAGTATTATCGGACTCTGGCAAAAATTAAACTATAAAACCGACTAAAGATATATAATTGATCAGATGTAAGCATAAAGTTCGCTCAAAATTTCAATTTTAAAGCGCAAAGAGACGGCTATTCTTCTACTTTCTTCGCTTATTTTTTAATTTTTTTTTCTTTTGTTCTTGGAGTTTTGATAACCATTCAGAGTTACAGTGTACATACATACATGCATACTCGCAATCGCGCGTCATTATCTGATAGTCCGGGAGGCAGTAAACAATTCACTCACGTCACTTGAACTAATTATTCTGTTAACAAGAAGTTTTACCTGCCAGCTTGTGCCGGTTTAAAGCATGGGTGTAAAATGCAGCAATGCAACAGAACAGTTGAGACCAATAATTTATAAAAATGTATGACTAGAGTATTTTTTAAAGAAAAAATGTAGGTCGTTCTGAGAATAAACGGTCCTTTTAACTTTCTTTCAAAAATGCCAATGGAAAAAGTTATGATTATTTTACATTTTCGTTTTGCAAATCTTTAGCAACTTCTATAAAAGGAAACTTTTTCATTAGCATTTGAGGTGAAGAGAACCCTTTATTCTTAAGGGGCACACCTATACCGAACTAGACTTTTTTGGTTCTTTGAATCATTTTAAATGCTTTAAAATGAGGAATGACCTTCTTCAAATATAAATTATTTTGTCAAGCAAAATAAAACTAGAGGATGCAAGCTTTTATTTGTTTTTTATCGGATGAAAAAATGTTGATTCTTTCAAAAGTTACACGAGTTCAAAGATGACCGCAAAATATATAAAAATACTTATATATCAAATTAAATATTTGAAAATTTTTAATAATTAATTAATTGAGGTATTTTTACATTTGTCAATTTGGATGTAATCATTTAAAGGTGCTTAAGATTTTGTTAATTAATAATAAATTTAATATGATTTTATTATTTATTTTACCTAAGGCATGTAGGCAATTACGTAGCTTCATGCACTTAAATATTTATTTTTGGTGTGCAAGTTATCAGTTGTTTTAGTTTATAATATTTAAATAATATACTATCTCCCTCCATTCTATTCAGGCGAGTTAACTGCGCCTGTAGATGGCGACAGGCGTTCAAACCGTGCTGACAACACCTACAGTGCAATACTCCAATATATACACATCGTCGATTGCGCGTATCGCGCGGCATGGCAGTCAGCATTCATCGCTGGGTGCGTACGAGCTACTGTGTATACCGCATCACCACCGCTACACTTTCAGTCAGCTGTTCTGTTATCGGGTATAAGCAGTTTCGGAACAGTTGCTGGAAAATGGCAAGCCCCACGCAGAGCTTGAGTAATCACAACAGTGGCAGCAGTCATCCCTACAACGTCGACATCAGCGGTAAAATATTTTGGTTTATTCTAAATTATCACCGATTGTTTACATCGATGGCGGTAAACGCTAATTTTCGTAAATTTCATAGAAATTAAGAACTATTTTATTTTACATTTGATGGCTGCCAACTTTTAGTAGTAGTAGTAATTTTAGTGGCCGTGGTTCTTTAACTGAGACGTCGATATGCCATATCATGTACGTGTTTATACTCCAAGGGAGTGAATTTTTGTTAGCGAAACCTATAGAAGTTGGAGGGAGCTACCTCCCCAACTACTGGACCTACAGTTTCAAGTGGGTTCCGAACCACCGAGACCACGGTGAAAGTAAGCACATGAAAAATTCAAGTTTCAGTGGTGCCGGCTTTTTCCCGTGAGCGGGAATCAAACCCGAGATCTTTGAGGTACGAGTCCGGCGCGCTATCGCTCAGCCACTGTGGCTCTCACTCTGCTGCCAACTTTTACATTTAATTTTTACGTCTGACCAATAAGCGAGGGAACGATAAGAGTACAGAGCGGCTTTTTTAAATGTTCAAAATTGTAAGCTCCAAACCCACCTACCCCTAGCACAGCAACTAGCTAATAAAAATTTTAATTTTAAAAGCGTAAACCCCAAACCCGCCTATTCTAAGCAAATTAACTTGTTAATAGAGAATTTAATTTTAAAAGCCTAATTAACCCAAACTTCGTTCCACACAATTAACCCAAAAATTCGTTCCACATAAGCATTACCACATGGAACAGCAAAAACTTGTACAAAATGTTCAAGATTTGGATTTTTTTTTAAAAGGGCAACTTCTATCAAGTACTAGTGTATCCTAAATTACTTCCAACATTGCAAGTTCATCAAATAAAGAATCATCATTTATCTAATGTAAACGAAATCATAAATTCTCACGGTTTTAGAATGAATAGTACATTTCGATAATAGTGCGATAAAAATAATTCTTGCTTGAGTATGAGTTTGTCCCCCCAGCAAAGCAATGGTCACAATTACATGCGTGCGATAATCATATTTATCACGTGTATCAATAAATATCGTTCGATACACGTGCGAAAAATGTTTCTACACTCGTATGATTGTCATAGGTATAGTCTAGAGGCAGAGTTTGAATGGCCATGACTAAAGTTTTTTTTCTCATAATAGAAAAGAAAATTAAATTCAATCTTATTTAGCAGTACTGAAATAGACTTGTACATCTTATCAAATTTTATAAATTAATGCGTGCGATTTCAAATCTCACATGCCTAGAACCCGCATGTAATTATTCCTGGTGGACAGCAATTCCATTATTTATCTTATAGCTAGTGTACCAATAATTGACAAAAACTAGACACTTTTCTTGGACATTTCTATCCATCCACAAAACGATTTACATTATAGCTTATTTATGAGTATTTAAAATATATCAAAATCGGTCAGTTTTTATAGTTAAAAAAATGGCTAGTAAGAGGATTGCTAAGCATTTTATAGCAAGAAGTGAGAGAGACAGAATCAAGTCAAAAAAATGATTATATTCATTTATATCAATGAATTGTACTCCAGTATTTCTTATCTATAAATAAACTATTGTTGGGTAAAGTATTCTTGGATAACTTGGGTAAATTATTATTTTTTGAGATATTTTTATTATACGATTAAATTACTCTAAAATCATTCCGATTAAATCATTCCGATTTAGGTTTTTGTGATGCATGTACTCTTTTTCGCTTTTTTTTCTTTTCTTTTAATATAAAGCGGGGCTAATGTGACTGTTATTGGACTCGGCAAGAATGCTCTGATTAGAGTATTTTAAATTTTTATTTAGTTAATATTTTGCTACAATAAAATCTATTTTTGACGGTTGAATTTAAATAATATTCCTATAATTTTGTGACTATTATCGATGATTTTTCTAAAAATTTCCATAAATTTTTTACCGAGAGATAAAAGTTGAAAAACGATCGATACTTAAATAACGGACGATAAAAGTGAAAAAACGGTCACTTTAGGCCCGCTTTATAGGTCAAACAAACGCAAAAATCGTGCTTCTAATAGTACTTATATTTCGATACTAGAGCGTGAAAGTGATTATATCCTCGTGTGGATGTTTGCACACGAGCGAAGCGAGGTTACTTATCGTACAGTATTTTTTGACAGAACATGTACAAAACTTGATTTATCGCACGCTTTTTAATTCAAGCGTGTGCCAGATGGAGTTTTGCACACGGAGTGTCAAAAAAAGTGTATTATTTAAACGATATTCGGCTAAGTCTATATGGAATTTACTTTTTTCCCGCAAATACGGAAAATATGAACTTCCCGCAAATGGAGGAAAAAGGTAAAATTAGTTAGAAAAGGGAAACAAGTCTAATTTTGTTCCTACTTTTTAAGGAAAAAAGTGTCCATTTTTGTTGAGATGGGAATAAATCATTTTTATCGCACTATAGTATCGGGAAGTACTATTATTATTTCATTTATTTTTATATTATTTAAAAATGTGTGGATCATATTTAAATTATTACTGTTTACAATTGTAAGCTACTAGAGGATTTTAAATTAATTTCCTTATAGGTGATAATATACTTGCATATCATTTGCTACTTATTTCATGAATTACTTTGTTATTAGGTATGCGCATCAGATATAAAGACAAAAGTGAAACGTTTACAGAAGATCATTTAGTTAGTAAAGAGCCATTTGAACAATTCAAGCATTGGTTTGAAATCGCCTGTAATACACCTGGAATCGGTGAAGCAAATGCAGTCTTTTTGGGCACTGCAACTAAGTAAGAATTGAATATTAATATGTATTTACATTTTACGTTAAAAAAATTTGTTATAAATAAATAATTTTTTCTTTAGAGATGGCATACCATCTGTGAGACCTGTACTAATGAAAGGTTTTGGTACTGATGGATTTAAGTTTTACACAAACTATGGAAGTCGAAAAGCTCGAGAACTAGAAGAGAATCCTAATGCAGCCTTGACATTCTTTTGGGAGCCACTTAGACGCACGGTATTATCAGAAGGATTTATCTTATGTTTTGGTACTTGAAGAAATGAATAAAACATGTTAAATGAAATTAATATGTAGGTTCGAATCGAAGGAACTGTCAAGAAAGTATCTGCAGAAGATTCAGATCAATACTTTGGCAGCCGTCCCTACCATGGTCAAATTGGATCTTTGTCCAGTAGGCAAAGTACAATAATACCCAGTAGGGATTATCTCATAGAAAAAGAAAAAGAATTAGAGAAAATCCATGCAGAAGACAAAGTACCAAGACCTGAATGGTGGTAAGACTTAATTTTCTGTGTCCTGATTAATGATTAACTAATTAAAAATTGTTGATGCAATTATTCTTTTGTCTAGGGGAGGATATATTGTTATTCCACATACTGTTGAATTCTGGCAGGGACAGAGTGATAGACTACATGATAGAATTCGCTTTAGGCGACCAAAATCTGGGGAAAAGCCAGATAATGTTTTGGTTCATGAAGGAGCAGATGGTTGGGTTTATGAAAGACTTTCACCATAAATATCAAAAGTTATCTAATTTTATAGATTAGCTACTGAGTACATATATTTTTGCATATTATGTTAAACAATACCTGGTTTAAGCGTTCTCTTTACTAAGCATTTCTTTCTATTTTGAGTATTTCTCTTTGCAAACCTAAAAGAGAAAATTATTAACTTTATCAATTAATAATAAAACATATCCAAACTGACAATAATTAAAATTAACAAAATTACCTTCATCACTTTTCCATATGGTTTTTATACTGAATATGCCATCTCGTTTGATTAATTCTTCAAATTGTCTCATGCCTCCACCAACACCAAAATAGTAAGTTTTCCCTGCTATAAAGCTATTTGGAAATATTGCAATGTTTATAATTAAATTGTTTATAAAGATTAAAAAACTTATGTTTTATTGTAATATTTACCCAATCCCATCTTTTGCCAGCTTTTGTTTGAATACCTGATACAACTTTTCATGATTATCAGGGTTGTAAATAGTCTCACTGCTAAATATAAAGTCATATTTTTTATTTTCATCATCTATAGTGATATTAATAAATGATTCCCAATCCCCACAATAAAATTCGCATCTATCTCTTACAAATGCATAATCATCACAGTTTAATATCACATTTGGAATTGTAAGAGATTCAATAACTTCTGCATTCTATAAAAAAAATAAAATTTTTCAATAACATATGCAAATTTATAAATATGTATAATACAAATTTTCTAAAAATTATTTTATATCCTGAAATTTAAGTTTGATTAAATTTATTAAAGTAATTTATATTACGTAGTCTTGGAAATGGACTGTAGATCCTCGAAGGAAAGCTATTAATCCAATCACACCAGCACCACAGCCAAGATCTAAAATTCTTTTATTATTCAAAGGAATTTCTTCTAGCAATAGGTAATTTCCTAAATCATAAGTACATTCCCAAACTTTCAATCCACCTAATGATGAAACCATTAATTTTTAGAAACATATTAGTAATCATTTAAAATATTTTTAATGAAAATATTTATTAGACTTACCTTCATACTTAGCTGGAAGAAGATCAGAATGTTGTAACTCAGATTCTATAATATTTTCACAATTTTCTTCAGTTAACTTTATTACAACCTTTTCGTGGTTGACCAATTTTAATGGCAAGTCAGATAATTTTAAGTTGTTTATATAGTCAATAAATTCATAATTTTTCTTAAAATACTTCTCTGGAATATCAATTTTTCTGGCAGTAAGCCAATTCAGTTTTTCTTTCATATCATTTTTTTTTTCTTCATTTTCTAATGAAATAATTAAAAAAAAACAATTAATAAAATAATTAAAAGTCAATAGAAATTTCAAAAGCCAAAACTGAGCCAAGTACAAAGATATTTGTTGATTAACAAATTTTTTAATTAACCTCAAAATATTTTATGTACAAAAATGTTTGGCAAAAAGTGGCCAAATACCTTTACCGTTAGTTGAATTGTCTTGGGAAAAATTGAATTTAAACATATTTTTAACAATTCATAACTTTTTTTATGATGCAAAATTATTTAAAAAAAAGACCTGACACTTTGAAAGTATAGAACAGAACAATCACAACAACGTGGTATGGTATATTTCGGACCCGATGTTTTTACCGACAAATATAGAAATCTACTTTACCGACTACGATAAAAAACAAATTTTTATTTTTTTTAATTAAATGTCATATTGTAGTACTTACCTTTTACGTTACCAAATGAATTTAAATTTTTATTTTTAGATACTTTTGAGACACATGACTGTTTTTATTAGTCGATATTTAATATATTATAAAACATATTTTTTTAAAGTTAATACTTAATTCTATAGTTACATTTAAATCTCTTTACTAAAAGTCTTATATTTTATGGAAAAACATGATGGTTATGACAACTACATTTGAGCATTTTAAAATCTCTCATTATGCAATGCATGCAGGCGAACCTGTAATTACATCTTCTTTATAATTTGCAAAATTTACTCTATCCCATATTCATTCCTACGCACCTATAATCTGAACATGAATTTATTTTGATTTAAATGGAGTAAATGAAGAGTAAAAATTTGTTTAAATGAATCGTAACTTTTTTCCTTAATTTAAACAATTTCTTAGTATAGATATAAGAAATCATTCTCATTCTTATTCTGAACGTAGCTATACGAATTAATTGTAAAACCGTATCCTTGAAAAATGTTTTATACAAGTCATAAAACAAACATCAATCAGCCTTATCAAACCACTAAATAGAATGACAAATATGTCAGAGCAGGCGATTACTCTACTGTAAGTTAATATATAAGAAAATTAATATTAACACTTCAACTCTGTCGCACCTAACACCAGTCATAGCGCGCCACGGCGTGTTTGACAGGCCGATCGAAGGTCGTAGCGGCACGTTCCCGTTTCGCGCGATCACATGATTTGCGGCGCGTGTTTTGCACGCTCGGAAACGAAGACGGGACGAGCCGCTCCGGACGAACCAGACAGCAGAGAAAACAAAGGTGGCGCCCGCCGCGCCGCGCAGATTATACCTATATAGGTATACGTAATTGCCGGCAACGATAAGGAGGAAAACATCCCGATGTCTCTCTCGTCGCAGACACATTCGCTCACTAAGTAATCGCGCGGCGAATTACTTATACCGAAGGAATCTCACATAACTAGAGGAGGAAACTTACAGATCTGTGCCTAACGAAGAATAAGGATACGTCGCGAAGATGATTAACGGACGGGCCCTGCACTTTGTCTTTAAAATCGCCGAGCGCAAGCTCACGGCGAAATTCTACCGGGAGATCCTTGGAATGAAGGTAAAAATCGTTAGAGGAGATTGCTGTTTTTGGCCATGATGGCAATGGACGGCTTTGTTGAGTAAATCATGTAATATGTACGTACCTTTGTCTGCAGGTGCTCCGTCATGAGGAGTTTACTGAGGGCTGCGAGGCTACCTGCAACGGGTAAGTGTGTGAGTTTATGTTAATGACTCTCTGATATAGATTTATAGTTTAATGTCAAACTTTGTTCTTCAGACCTTATGCGAATCGTTGGAGCAAAACTATGATTGGATACGGCGCAGAAGACACCCACTTTGTTGTCGAGCTAACCTACAACTATGGAGTGAGTAATTATGAAACTGGCAATGATTTCCAGGGGATTACAATTCGTTCCAAGGAAGCTATCGAGAGAGCTAAACAGCATAAATGGCCAGTAAAGGAGGAAGATGGAAAGTATGTTCTGGAAGCTCCTGGTGGCTACAAGTACTATCTCATAGATGAACCACAACCTGTTGATCAAGGTGTGTGTCTCTGTTTATACACATCTGTATAGAATTGATGTATTGCATGTAGTGGTGTAATATCTATATATTGTTACTATATTTGATCAGTAATTGAATTATTACATAAAATTGTTTTATGTTAATAGATCCAGTTCAGAAAGTTTCTCTATCAAGTTCGAATCTCAAAAACAGTATTCAATATTGGAAAGATGTTTTAGAAATGTCATTAGTAAAAGAAGAGGATAAGACTGCAGTTCTTGAATATGCTAAGAATCAAGCTAAACTTGAATTGAAAGATATTGGTAAAGTTGAATATTTTCATTTTTTCTTTTTTTACAATTATATCAATTTTGTATATATTGTTTAATTAATGATAATGTCTTCCTTAATATTTGCAGGTACTGAAGTAAACCATGCTAAAGCTTATGGGCGCATTGCATTTGCTGTTCCAAAAGCTCAGCAAGAATACATTCGCCAGAAAATTGTAGATAGCAAAAGTAAAATCCTGACAGATTTGATAAGCCTAGACACTCCTGGAAAGGCCACTGTAAGAGTCATCATTTTGGCTGATCCTGTAAGTTTTACAAATATACTGTGTTTTTCAATAATGACTAAATTTTTATTTTACAAATATATGGATCCATTAAATTTTTAGGATGGTCACGAAATTTGCTTTGTTGATGAAGAAGGTTTCCAACAATTATCAGTGCCTGATTATCCAAGTGAAAAAATTCTCGACAGATACATAGAAAAGGAAGAAAATAAAACTTTATAAATGTTGTTGAAAATGATCATTTTTATACTGTTATTTGGTTACTTACATATATGCATAAAATTTCAAAATTTTTTAAATGCACTTTTTTAAAACTCAAGACATATACATATTTAAAGTTTTTTTAGCATTTCTCGCTAATAATTTATTTACTAATCTATTATACTTTCATGTTACAAAAATAAATATATATTTATATATAATGTGTTTTTAATTAACTGTCGTTGTACAGAAATTAATTGTGAAAATAAACCTTAATAATTGATTTCAAGTATAACTGAAACTTTTTATCTGTAATTCTATTAAAATTAAATAGTGTTTTCATTTGGATTTTAAACTTCTTTTTGAAACAAATTTTCATAGTGACGAAGATTTTCCTATGGCATGTATTTTTTTTCTTTCCTCATTTTAATCCGATTCTTCAAAGATTCAAAGTTTAATTTTTTCTGAAATGAAAATTAAATTATTTATTATAGAGCGAACTATGATTTTACAATATAATAAAAATTTGTAGACGTCATATGACATATTGATGAATGCAATTTATATTTGTTAATTTCTTTAAACCTATATATATTACAATAAAAGTTGAAATCATAACGAACTTGATCAAACTCGGGTATATAAGTAAATCATTGCAAAATAACTTGTCACATAACTTTCGCAACAATCCGTCAAAAATATACCGCGTTCCATAGAAGCAAATAAAAGCGTCCGATCGAATCCGGGAAGTTGCGAAAACTACTAATATATATATTTATATATATATTCCAATCAAGCAGCATTTCCGCTGGAAAAACCGCGACTTATCCATCACACGGCCACGCAAACCAAAAGACGCGCAAAGAATCCCCGATCACGATGGAAAACGAATTGAGGGCGAGGCTCTCCTATATCCTTTTTCTTTGAGTCGAATAGCACCGACGTATAGTCCCCGCGAGCTTAGAGAGAGGAAAAAAAAGTGAAAGCGAGACAATTAGGCGATCGCTGTAAACTACTGGCAGTCGCCGCGAGACGCAGGTGTTGTGTTTGTATCATGTGTAAGACTTGCGGCATAATTATACATCAGTTGCAGCGATGAAGCGCAGATATATATGATTCGGTCGTATATATAGGTGATGCGTATAATCGCGCTCTCGAATGACGAAGAGAGGTATATACCTAATGACCAGTTCGGAAGGGAGTAGATATATAGAGCCGCACGAGTGCGCGACGACGCACGTCGCGTAATGCGATTTGGAGAACGAGCAAGCGGGTCGCCGCATGAGTCAACGCGCGACGTATGACTTGTGAAACTATAGCGGATAACACGCTATATGTACCATTATATTATTTGTTCACGTTTTCGCTGAATTTTTTTTCGTTACCCTGTATAGTCGTAAGCTTTGTATATAATTATTCAGGCGCGGATAGACTACATTCACGCGGTTATTCATACGGGCTTTTTGCCATTGGAAAGATACAGATTTGAAAGTGGAGCTTGCGATTGGTATATATACATTTATATATAAATTTTAATAGCTATAACATTTTTTACTCGAAATACTACACTTTTATCGTCATCATGCTTTATAATATTTTAAAGGAGATGTTATAAAAAATAATTTAAAAAATCTGGATAACAAATTTCAATCATATATATAATAAGAACGCGGTCTAACTCCTTCAGGCTTTTATACTTGCCTTCGAAGCGCTTCCCCGCACTCCTATTGATATTAAAGAAATTTATAACGAATTTTTATATTTAATTACAAAATTTGAAAGTCTTTTAGATTGCAAGTGAAGTTTATTTTCTTGTATACCTATGCACTAGACATTTCGAAAATGGCAAAACTCGCGCGACCTTTTTTTACTTTCCAGGTATAAGTACTGTCGGTCCTTTGTCGCAGTTTTAAAAGCAATTCACGTAGGTATACGTTCTTGCTGCTGGATCTCACGTATAACTTGTTTACATCAACAGTACGCGTACTAGCTTTTTATAGGACTCGGAAAAAAATTTTTAAAATACAATATATCGATATATCGGAAAATTAAATTATCATCATAATTTAATTTGCTCAAGTATAATGAGTGTGTGTCTGATCGATATTCTTTATTCGGAATTCGCAGAAATTAAACGGCAATCGAATACTTAATAAGAAACTTTTTATATATAAGTGGACTTGAATAACTAATGTATCTTTTACGTATAACTTACATATTATATATAAGATTGAGGGAAAGAGAAGAAAATTATGAATTTTACAAAAGTTTCATATCAGAAATTTACAAAAAATTACAGACAGCTCGAAGGATGCAGTTCTAATTTTTACATTGACAATATATAGCACCAATCTTACATAAAGAAAATTCGCCCTACAATTAATCGAGCCACTTATTTTTACATTCTTTTTCCTATATTAATGACAGCCTGCCTTTTGTGCCTTAATATCCTGCTTTTACTAAAAATGTGTTTAAAAATGTCAACGCATCGGCGAAGAAAACATCGCATACGAGCCTTTATAAAAATTCTCACGACGCATAAAAAACCCACGTTCGCCACTTGCGCACCGAGGAATGCAACACAATCCATCATATCCCCGCGGCGCGCAAGTACATAGAAAAAGTTGTTTTCCCAAAGATACGTATATAAAATTCACATCCCATCGATCCTCGACACCCGAAAAAAAAACCCACACACTTCAAGGCCCGAGACGAGCCCGGCGGGCGATGGGAAGATATTCACAACATTTGTATGTATGCTTGCAACTACATACTGCAACCGGTTGCCCCCTTGCACCGTGGGAGATGAGGACAGAAGAAAGCGCACATATATATAAGTACTTATATGTATATACGTATACGGTCAGGGGCGTCGAACGGAAGAGCAACCTTATACATACGCGCACACAACCACAAGGTACATACTTATATATATATATATATATATCTTCCGCTCGTACACTCCCTGGCTTCGCGAGCGCGTGCGACTTGAATACGTAGTATATCTTGCTGCCCTCGCGGCGACGGCTCGCCAGTGACGTTTCGGTAGCCGTGCGGCTAGCTAGCTCATATACGGCCGCGAGCGCGTATAAGTACCACAGACGAGAGGGGGCAATTTATACCTTGCGATTGATTAGTCGAGTGCTATCGATACACAGGACGTATTATATTGCACGTTGAGAGAGAGAGAGAGAGAGAGAGAGAGAGAGAGACGAAGGTGAGGATCATGACTCGCCGGACGACGATTCTGGCAGGCGTTCTCCTGGTCGCGCTACTGCTCCTGATATCCGGTGAGTTATTCTTATAAGTATAGGAGCTCTTGATTTTTTTCTTCTTTGCCTATTATATATATATTGGGTATATATATATCGATTTATTCGCGTCACGCTGTTGCTCGCGTTGTAACAAGGGTTACGAGCGCGAGGATTATGTTTGCTCCAGCTGCAGATTTGAAAGTAGTAAAAGCGCGGTGTGCGATCTATCGCGTGTTTTCCTCGCTTTAGAAAGCACAAAAGAAGAAGAGAAAGAAATTTTTGGTATAGTTTATTTTCTTTTAATATTAATTGTTCTATTCACTACTTGTATATTAATTTTGCAATGATCGATTCGCGATTTTCTATATATACAGGTGTATTTTTATACTATTTATCGAGGAATCGGTTACTATTATGGTTTCACCATCTGTTTTTTTACAACTAATTTAATGCCGTGTAGAACTGCTTCATTCCAGCTTTAATTCGGCTTGTAAAACACGTGAGTGAAATTCGTGAAAGAAATAAGAGAAACTTCTGGACAGCAGATATCGCACGGAATTAATGGTCAACAATTTTCTTTAACGTTAAAGTGAAATCGTAAATGAGATTGTCGCAAAGAAAAATATTAGTTTGAATTTAAAAACCGCATAAATAGGATAATCATTTAGTATTATATACAAAATGACGATTTGAGTAAAAAAAATGATAGAAACCAACAAAAACTTTTTGTTTTCAGCATACTCATATAATGTTCAATAATTCATGTATATACGTATTATACGCATCCAGAACATTTTCTTATAACGCCGTGCACTGCTAATTATTATCAGAATATATTATGGTTGCACAAATGCAAAAACGCCGACATATGCACGTGATACAAGAACCGAGAAATACTTGCGAGTAATATTCTGCATGAAACTGAAGATTATGTGGAAGTATTCGCAGTGAAAGAATTGAATGCGCGTACCTTATACGTTATATGATCCGAAAATCAACGGCCAGGCTCTCAAACCTCATCTTATCAAATAATCTCCAGTTCCGTTCGTTCGCGTACAACGTTCACAAACAACGGCTTGGCACTACTTAGCAGCAATCTAGTTAGAAGCGAAAGTCCTGCAAGTGTTTTGTGGGGGGAGAGCCCCGAGTCGGTATAATAAAGCGTCAACAGCGCGCGCCTATAAAGTACACGCAAACGCGCGCGCTCAAGTTTAAAATAACAACGTAATGAGACGGCCCTCTCTTCCCCCTATATATGCGCGAAGACAAGAGCATATTATTCACTTGTCGTTATCTGGAACAATTCGTCGACGGCGACGTTCGACAGGATTTCGTCGCACGCGAAGCGAGTTGTACGATGATTATGCCCCCTCCCCGCACGGCTATAAACCTATATATAATATAGGAGATTTTGATCGGCGCTAATAAAGACACTCGCCAAAGTGAGGGGATTTCATGCGCGATTTAACGTGTATAATTTGAGTAGAGTTTTCTGTATATATTAATGTAGGAGCTAGTTGCTTATGGATGTAGGAAAAATAGAGCTCTGGTTATATACTTATAGTGACAGCTCTAAGTGGTTTCATATGAAGTTGTGCAGACATTGAATAAGGCGCGTGCGAAGGTTTGCGAGTACTCTGAAAAATGAAGGCTCTAAATGAGGAAAGAAAATACCGTTATATAGCATAGTAAAAATAAAGTATAATAGGTGACGTGTATGACAAGAAAAAATGTCTTGAGTATAGTGCCATAAAATTCAACCAGCCGTACTTATAGTGTATCAAAACAGATGTCAAAATAATATGTGGGACTAAACGTCCGTTGAACGTTGGGACATGACGTCGGCTAGTATACCTATTAATGACGATGACTACTTGCTCTTGATCAGCTTTTTAAAGAACCATTTTTGTTTTAGGTTTCGTGAATTAGCGTGGAGAGCGAACAAAATTATGTTGATTGCTGTAGGCCGTTTAGATTAGAGATTAGTTTAGAGGTTACTGGGCTGAGGGGTCACGAAAATAATGACAATAACGAGTTCAATATTTCTACTTTGGGAGCTGTAAATGAATGAACACTTCCAAAGGATATCAAAATTCGGCTGCTTTGTCTCTTAGGAGTAATATTCAACAACAGATGACGGTTTTACTACATTCATTGGGAAGATTTTATTCCAATATCTTTCGAGTAGAAAGTCTCCTCCAATTAATGAGACGTCTATCTTTGGAATCTTTACTTTTCTGATTTCAGATAGTACCACTCCATTAACTTATATTCATGTAATTCTGCTTCGGATAACAGCATGCCTAATTGTGTATTCAGTTATACGCGAATTCCACACAATTAGAGTTATCTAAGAATCAGTTTATATTATAAGCAAAGGATGTGAATTCAAAGCTTTGACATGTACGAATAATAGGTAGTGTGAATATAATAAAATTTGAGGTGATAATTGAAATTGGCGAAACAATCGTTCTTTCATGCAGCAATCGAGGCAGCAGCGCGGATGTTCATCCTTTGTATAATTCTCGTACCATTAAAAAATGAAACGAAGCGTGCTCAGTCATTTAAAATATCCTTTTTCTGTTATACTAGTAAGTCGTTAATTTTATTGTTCGAAATATAGTAGTTTTCCAATAACATTTTTCACTTTATTTTTCATTTTTAGTCCCGAGTTCCATTAATAAATTTAGATGATTTAACATATTAAACGTCAATATTAAAACATAATCGGTTTGTTTTTCACGTCGTTTTATCAAGATTTTGTCAACTAACATAGTTAATTCGGGATTTGGACCTGCGTCCTGTTTATTACTACATGGCGATTCAGTATGCATTTTAAAAAATAAGTACACGCAGGCGTGTGCTCACACGGCACACTAAACAATTGCTGATTAGTTTTTGAGCGTGAACAAATTAAATTTAAAAAAATTTATTCTATATACGAGCACACACACGTACACACATACACACACACACACACACACACGCGCGCGCGCGCGTGCGTTTATAATTATTTCCATAAGAATATCAACGTACACAACTCAAGCCAACGCAGTCAACTATATACTATTTCATTGATCTTCCGGTATCCGCACCCAGTTCGAACAAAAACGAATCGCAGAATCGATGTGAATCTCGCCACGATATAATGAGAACAATGTATGTGTAGAGTACTCACCTACACAACGTCCACTCGCGAAACGCTAAGCCGATTTTGATCTGCGCGTTGCGCAATCACGAGCTCGTCCATAAACAGAGTAACGCTCGCGAATCCGCGCGATGAGTCATTAATTACGACGGGCGTAATGAGCGCCGCGTTAGATTTGATTATATATACACGGCACTAGTTATCTAAAAATCCGCCGTGATCTAAAATATAAGTTGTTGTGTATACGGTGTCGGTATGTCGGTATATCGAATTGACCAGATTTTTTTTTTGGTTTCGTTGCAGCGGGAGACAGCGACGCGAGGAAGACCAGCGGAGGAGGCCGGAAGAGCGGAAGTAGCGGAAGCGGATTGGGTTTCAAGTCAAGATCGACGCCCAGGAGTAAGTCACAGCAGCAAGGCCAAACTTATGGTAAGATTCCTTGGTAGAAATGTTAACCAACGCTCGGCAAGAAGTGTGTGATCAAAATCGAACTTTCCACACGTCGTATCAAAAAGTGCTGTACGATACTACATGTTGGGGAAAGAGATTTTCGTCTCGTGTGACGTTTACAGCCTATAGCCAAGCGATCTTTCCCGCACTAGTATCGTATAATGTACTATATATAAATTAATAACGTCACACTATGATTATGTGACTATTGTTGATGAAGAATAACTACTTATATATGTGAACATATTATATTATAGATATTTTAAAAAGTAAACATAGTTTTAAATAGTTTTAACTGTTAAGTAACAAAGTTGATTTATTTTCTACCAAGGTTCCTTCTATTTCTTTCGAAAATCATGTTACAATAAAAAAGATAAGTATACCCGTATGGAAAAAAACAAACGTAGGAAATCGTAAGAAACCGTAGGAAACCGTACAAAACTGTAGAAAACCGTTCCAATTCAAACATATGTATTTCGTATGGTTTTGTACGGTTTCTTACGTTTTTCTACGGTTTCTTACGGTTATCTACGATTTTTTACGATTCAAAAATTTTTCGAATTGGTACCTAAAAATTGAAACATAAAAAGGTAAAAAAATGTAAGAAAACGTACGAAAACGTACATTTCCGTAAGTTTTAATGAATCTTACGAGTTTATATATTTTCATAAATTTTATTACGATTCGTAAATTTTTTGTGTATATAACAAATTTTTCCTGTCAAAATAGTAAATGTAGGTAACTGTACAAAACTATACGAAACCGTACGAAAACGTAGGTAACCGTAGAAATTAACCATGCAAATTCTACGAAATATGTCGGAATTGGAACGGTTTTCTACAGTTTTGTACGTTTTTGTACGGTTTTTTACGATTTCCTACGTTTGTTTTTTTTCCATATACGGGTATGTATTTCGATAAATGACTCCAAAAAGACATTTCTAAGATGTTTTTAACAAAACTTAAATTTTTACTATTACATATAGCTTCCTCTAGGAGGAACTGAAAAATCAAATGTTTATTTACTTAATCAAACGAAACTTAAAAACATATATTCATGTTTAAAAAATGTATAATTTAATGTTGGGTACATCGCATTATTCAATCTAGTTAAATTCAACTAAATGGATTGTATTACCGTTTCACCTTCCGTTTATTATTTGATTGCGATGCACCCAACGCCAGAGCTATATTTAACGCACGATAGCTACGATCAAAGAATAATTGCTTATTTTCAATCTAACGGTGAGAAAATCATCTCCCCTTTGTACTCTTCGTAACACAAAAATTAGTTGAGCTTTATTGCTGTCAATGTTAAAACAAGTGCAAGAAAGTTCTACCTCTAAGAGATACTGAGCTCTGTGTCTATTTTTCATCAATATAATTAAATCACAACAAACACCTATAAGTACTTATGTATGTATGAATTTTTCTTGATAAAAATAACCGCTATTTTAAAAAGATTAAATAAACTAATCGAAGAAAATTTGTCTACAAATGAATTTTTAAATGAAAAGCGGTATACGTATTAAAAATAAATGTAACGTGTTTAGATTATTGAAAATAATTTAGCTATATAGAACCGGTCACTTTACGAGTGTCGACGAATTAAAGCGCTTAAATTTTAAATAAACTGAAAATCGAAAGCCGCAATCAGCAAGAGCGCAAACGTGAGAATGGGTAAAGCTGCTCACGCAAAACCGAGCTTTTCACAACAAATCGTCAGGTAAGAGCAAGAACGTCCCATCTCAGCTCGGCGCATAAGAACGTATGTCCTATCTCGGCTTGGCGCGTAAGAACGTCCCATCTCAGGTGCTCCGTGTGTTGTCTTTGAGTCGAGATGGGACGTTCTTACGAGCCGAGATGGGATGGGATGTTCTTGCTCCCACTCGACGAAATAATCTCGTTAAGCTAACTCAGTCTACAGGTGTCAGGTTGGAGACGAGACTCATTCTTTTCTCTCTCTTAAAAAAATGATGTCCAGAATATAGTCGTTCATTTAAAGACTCGATGTGATTAGTTGTGAAAAAAGCGCGAATATTTGATTTTTTTTTATTGAAAATGTGCTAGATATGAATTTTGAAACTCAAGTATTTATAGAACTACTATACAGTTAAAATAGAATAAAAACATTTGATTCTTTGCTTGAAAAATGTATCTAATTATCTTATCATTCGAACTAATTATAACTAAATCATAGTGAAAAATAGTGTTCATAACCTCAAAAACAAAATACTACTCGCGAAGCGCGTTTGAATTTGCTAGTAATTTAAAAAAATCCATTGTTTTACGTCATCAGGTGGCTCGCAGCCGGCACCAGCAGGATGGAACGTGCCGACGAATCAGAAGCCGGCCAGCGGTGGTGCTATGCCCGCCAAGCCATCCGCGCCCAATGAGCAGGTGTCCAAGACCAGTGCGACCAACGTACAATCGGGCTATCCTAGCGGACAAGGTGTGTGTGTGTGTGTGTGTCTGTGTGTGTGTGTGTGTGTGTGTGTGTGTGTGTGTGTGTGTGTGTGTGTGTGTGTGTGTGTGTGTGTG